>JAUNZO010002973.1:0-11822 GCA_031894775.1 Chloris gayana | reverse complement strand
GCCGGGGGTGAGCATGTTCCTAATGGTCTCTTTATTTATATTTGAGAATATATTACTACCTAATGAGAATTAAAATAATTCTCATTAGGTAGTAATATATTCTCAAATATAAATAAAGAGACCATTAGGAACATACTCACCCGTAAATTCAATTGTCGTGCTCTAAGTCTTTGTCCTTAAATTATGTATGTGTATTGGAGGAGTGTTGGTTATATCCGAGGGCGTGATGTTCTCGTCAACTCGCCTTCATATCGAGTCGTCATTGCTACCCCCGCACCTCCTTCCTCATCTGTTGGCGTCTCTCTTTCCCACAACGAAGGCCACCGTAGCATGCTACTGGGATGGGCAAGAGGCGAGCGACGATGCCGGTGGAGGGCACGAGCCGAAGTGGTGCAACACATGCCCGCACAACCTCCTTTCCAAGAGATTCGACGATACGGGGAATCTCTTCTTCTCCTCCCAATCTCCCATGCTATCAGCCTTGCTCTGCCTCACCTTGGATGCTGCTGACGATGTGAGGAGAGGACAACTGATCTACCATCCCCAAGCAATCTATTGACATTGTCTTCTCCGATTACCACTACTAGGACGAAATTTAGCATCCCAAGACAGGCGCTCTCTCTCTCTCTCTCATCCTCTGTCTATTGATTTTTTTCTACAGAAGCAACAAGGGAAGGAATGGCGGAGAGGGAATGAAGTAGATGAGGGTCAAAGAGAGTCGAGGAGATGAGCCTTGCCTCTGCTTATTCAAAAGCAACCACGACAAGAAGCTTCCTGGTCTTTGGATTTAGGCAAGGTATGTTTGACAAGCCATGCTCTTTACTGAAATTACATTAATGTGTCAGATGATACAGTTGCTTGATTCCTGTGGCACACATTTGAATAATTACACAGAAAAGGATAAGAAATTATGTACAAAAGCAAGAAAATTAATAGGTAGCAGATTCAGTGAAAATTGTGACAGTCGTGTTCCATTGCTGAATTCAAAAGTATATTGACATTTAGTGATTGATGTCAATGTGCGTATTGCTTCCATCCTTTTATAATGAACACAACCATCTAAGGACTGGTCTTAATTTGGGCTCCGTAATCTACTATGATATTTCATTTTTATTATGAATGCCGTATTCATAGAGAATTGAAGATATACTAGCTTCTGCACAGTTCAAATATTAATATACACCAGTTGGTTGGAGTGAAAAGGACAGAACTCTCGGTACCTTATGATCAATGAAATTGCAGCTGGCTAGGTTCATCTATAGTTTGCCTTCAATCATATTGTTAGACAAGTCAACTCTGCTTCTCATTGTTACTTCATGTTAGATTTAAGCATTCTCCAATGTCAAAGGTAATTTTTTATGCATGTGTCTGAATGTTTGTCAAATCTATTTTTTTATGCATGTGTAATACTGAATGTTTTTAATCACGAGAAAACAAGTATGTTTTCCATTCCTTATGAATTGTTTTATGGTTATTAATTCCTTCTTTTTATACAAATACATTTTAATTTCATGTGATTTATTGCCCTCCATTAAACTAACATGTGTTACAGTTTAGAAGAAGAGTGTGGTAAAGAGTCCGTGCTAGGTGGGCCGTGATGCCATCTGGTTATTGTTTTATGTGACATCGTTACGACTTTAGCCTCTTGGGCCTTGTGCTTGCGAACTCATATGTTAGGTCTCATATGTTTAGGATGCTTGCTCCATGTTTTTCTTATCTACAAAATCCAGCATACATTCTTGCACTTTCGTATCCGTGCTGTTATGAATCTCGAGTATCATCAACTGAGTTATAGGTTATTCTGTTTGGTCGTTAGCATTGCAAGTGCTTGTGGTAACCATTAATAACAGGTGTCCAGATTGATCTGCTTACTTGAGGTGCCAAAAATTGGTTTGATTTACCATATTGAATACTATTGTGCCACTGCCACAATACCTGTGGTATGTTACATCTATTTTGTTGCATGATCTTTCTTCACATGAGTTCGGAGGCTTAACATTTCCTTCAATGAAATAGTTGATGAAGAAGAAACCGATTCCTGACTTTTATACTATTAAAACAAAGACACCTGATTGTTTAGTTTAAAGCAATATCTTTTGTAGAAATTTTGTTATTGTAGAGTGAAATATATATTTAGCCACTAAGTTCTATACAACTATTTCACTATGTTATGTTACATTTATCCTTGGTGATGAAGGGATCATTTTTGTACCATTAACACCAATGCTCTGTTCATGTGGTCCTAACTGCATCATATATATTAAAAATGTTTGAGTATGAACAATGGTAACATCGAGTGCATGTTTTATAATGCTTACCTTATTCGTTCATCTCAAAGTGAGCAGTTAATGGCTGAATGTTTCAAATAAACGTATTTTCTTACTGCCTATTTGCTATAAATCTCTATATTTCAGATTACTCACCTTTTGCATCCCTTCCCTTTTTTTGAGCTAGCTTCACAACAACTGAAACTTGGAGGCTCTTTGTTGAGGCTACCTGAGGCTTCTTCCACTACTTCAAAAATTCAAATCTGCTCAGTGCTCACACATATGTTCTTTAGGTCGACTGCCAAAATTTGTATTTCTATATCATGTTTCTTTCTTCATATGCTAAGATTTATTTCTTAATCAAATATAACTATGATGCCATCCCTTAGTAAATTACACGATTGTTGAATTGTTCATCAGTCTATTTTACTTCTAATTTCTTATTTCTTTTACAGTTTTTCTACCTCCAAATATTCTTCATCATGTTGTCTCCACTGAAACAACCAGTATGCAACCTTACTATTTCTACTTTCCATGTGTTATTTTTGTCTACCTTTGCTCTATTTAATGCATCTACAACAATTGTCTTTGTTAGGCATTTTTGGAAATGCAAACTCTCATATGGCATAGAAATGAATCTCCCTTTGAATATGTCTATATCATTAGTAATGATTTTCCCAATGAATTTTAGCATTGCAAGACTTGCTTGCTTGCTCGGGTCACAAGATAGATAACCCCACTGTGACTCCTAAATAGATGGGGCATGCATATAAGCTGTAACTCTGTTGAACTTAGCTGTTTTCAAATATCACATAATAAATCGTTGGCCTCAATTTAAAGTTTATTTTTGTTACTGATTGCCATTTTCTGCAGGATGGACAATGTTCTCATACTGTCATACATATGTGTCGTTGTCCAGCTTTAGTGGACTGAAGTTTGAACCTTTTTCCTTTTCTCCAGATTCCAGCAAACACCAAGAAGGCAACAAACCTTTAAATGATTCTCGATCTAAGGAAAGTGGCATCTTTTTATTCAAGGACTTCATTGTTTTTGGTCTGTCTAAGGTTTCTTTGCAAATTATCCAAGGCAAGTGGCATCTTTTTAATGACTTCATTGTTTTAGGTATGTCTAAGGTATAGAGAATGATTCGCACGTTCATTGATCAGTCTCCGTAGAGATATATAGGATTACAACAGAGTCGGCTGTCTAACCGGCTAGCCGAGTCGTGCGTGCCGTGCGCGGGACGATCGCCGCGAGTGCACGAGTGGCATAAGACCCGGGAGTGCAACAAACCGGGACTTATCTACATAAGGCTTCTTTGCATATTTCAGCAGCATACAAATGTTGACATCCACATTGCCATTAGCAATGACATGAAGTGGTCTTTTCTTCTACTTTAGAATTTCCACAAGCAAGACTAAATTACTGAACAAATGAATGGAAATGATTAATTTACAATACTGCAAGTTCATTGTTACTCTCTTCAAATTATGAGGAAATTCTTAATTTCGCTAGAGCTTTTCCCAACATTTTTTTAGTTCACATTTACTTGACTTAAATTTTCAATGTAGGCATGGCAAGGTTGAACCATTGCAGTGACAAGAACAGAGACCTCATGCAAGACTTAAAATGTTTCGTGAAAGGCTCTTGCACACACGGCCTATATCTGTATAGTAATGGATTTGCTTGTAGTGGCTCAGTGACAGGAATTTTATCATAATGAATGTAACATTGTCAATTACCCTTAATCTCTGATCACGTGTACACAAAAATAAGAAGGAACCAGCGCAAAAGCCTATTACTACTTGGTTTGTATTACCATTTGGAGCTGTATATAATTAACCTCTCTTCTTCTTACAGTAGTAATTGATGCAAATATTAGGGTGTTCCTTTGTTGTGTTCCAATGTGCATGGTACAAACTTGCGTTTGCTTAAGTATGCGGGCGCGGCGTTACCTCGCCCCCTTCCTAGTGTTCATATATAGAGGATAATACTTATGCGTGTATATAGTCCCTCTATGCCATATGTTAGAAGATTTGGGCAGTGGCCCCAATAATAATTCCTATAAATCCCAAAGGCCCACTCACACATGTATGGCATGGTGGGGGACTTTAGTCCCACATTGCTACTCTAGGTGCAAGGAGGGCAACTTAAATAGTAGAGTTGTTTCCACCTAGTTGAAGCTAGTAGAGAGAAGAAGGAGAACCCACGCGCGCGGGCGGGTGGCGGGGCGGGGCGATGGGCGCAGCCGCGCGACACTTGCGTGAATGGTCCGACAAAATCTCGGTGGCATGCAGCTCTAATTTTTGCTCCATTAATGGTCTTTAATGTGATTTCCTAATTACGGATTAATTACCATTAATGTGTGAGTCGTGAGTATATATATGGAGGTCTTTAATGTGATTTCCTAATTACGGATTAATTACCATTAATGTGTGAGTCGTGAGTATATATATGGAGGTGAGACGTCACCTCCTGCGCTCTAATTTTTGCTCCTCTCGCCATCACTACTGCGCTGCCGCCTCGTCTGCTCCATCCCGCCGCCGACGTGCCATTGGTGATGGGAGATCAGGTCTCCGAAGCCTACGTCCCCTCGTGTCCTTGCACGGGGTAGGGGCCGTATCAGGTTTTTGGAAGCGCCATCGCGACTGCTCGCTGTTCGTCCGCACCACCGATCTTCTACGCCGATCGCCGCCGGATCACTTCCCTGTAAGTACTTCCTTTACCTCCATGATGGATGGATCGTGTGGCTAGTTGTTGCTTGCTGCTATGATCCTTGTTGCTGCTGTTAGCTGTTGCTCTTTCTCGTTCCTATATGATCTGCTAGAACATGTGATTGAGATAGGTGTGCTTGTGCTTATCTACATGCCTAGATTACATGCTTTTGGTCCCTTGTTTTTGCTTACTGGAATTAGAATAATCATTACTAAATTGCTATTGTTTCCAACAATCCAAAAACCTGATCGGCATTTAGTGATGGCTGGATTTGCTGATGCGATGAAACCGGAGAAGTTCAATGGTGTGACCTTCAAGAGATCCAGCTATGGCTCTCGGCCATGGGCGTGTTTTGGGTCGTCGGTAATCCTCCTGCACTACCTCTCGCATCTGAGAAAGAGGTGCAAGAGTTTACTCCGGCCACGACGATTTTCGTCGGATGCGTCCTTAGCGTTCTCTCCGACCAGTTGTGCGATGTGTACATGCACATCAAAAGTGCTGTAGAACTGTGGGAGGCACTTGAACAAAAATTCTCTGCCTCGGATGCTGGGCGCGAGCTATACCTCATGGAGCAGTACCACGACTTCAAAATGGTTGATAACCGTTCTGTTGTGGAGCAGGCTCATGAATTCCAACTCATTGTGAGGGAGCTCGATCAGCTTGGATGCAAATTGCCCGACAAGTTTGTGGCTGGGGGCATTATTGCCAAGCTGCCTTCGTCCTGGAGGAGCTATGCCACATCTATGAAACATAAGAGACAGAACATTTCCGTTGAGGATCTGTTGGCGGGTCTTGATTGAAGAGAAGGCTCGGGCAAAGGATGCTCCTCCCGGAGCACCAGAAGGGCGAGTCCAGCGCCAACGTTATGCAGCATGCTTGGAAAGAAGAACCGGAAGGGAAAAGGAAAGGCTACTCGGACTACTCGGTTCAAGAAGAAGAAGATGAACATGGATGAGATCGTCCGCTTTGTCTGCGGTGAGAATGGGCATTTCGCCAAGAAGTGTCGCAACCGCAAGGGCAAGAAGGTTCAGCAGGGGCAAAAGTCCGCCAACGTGACTATTGGTGATCCTAGCGGAGGCTCGGGTACGGTAATTTACCTAGTGTATTTTCTGTTTGTCAATCTAATGATTGGTGGATAGATACAGGAGCTAATATTCATGTTTGTGCTGATATTTCAATGTTTTCCTCTTACCAGGTTGCGCGAGGCTCAACCGTCATGATTGGGAACGGCTCGCATGCTTCTGTTCTTGGTGTTGGTTCGGTCGATCCGAAGTTCACTTCGGTAAAGATCGTGCGGCTGAGAACGTGCAGCATGCCCCCTCAATAAATAAGAACCTCGTTAGTGGATCCCTCCTTTGTCGAGATGGGTTCAAGCTGGTATTTGAGTCGAATAAAGTAGTCATTACGAGATTTGGCCAATTCATTGGCAAAGGCTATGACAGCGGAGGCTTGTTCCACTTTTCCCTTTCAGACTTTTGCAACAAAGTTGTGAACCATGCTTGTGACTCGAACAATTGTGAGGCTAATGTTTTGCATTCCCGTTTGTGTCACATTAATTTTGGTTGTATGTCTCGGCTATCCGAGTATGAGTCTAATTCCTAAGTTCTCCATTGTCAAAGGCTCTAAATGTCAAGCTTGTGTGCAAGCTAAGCAACCTCGTAAGCCTCACAAGGCTGTAGACGAAAGAAACTCGACAATACTAGAGCTCATACATTCTGATATTTGTGAGATGAATGGTGTGTTGACAAAAGGTGGAAAAAGATACTTCATGACGTTGATTGATGATGCAATTAGATTTTGTTATGTGTATCTGTTGAAAACTAAAGATGAGGCACTAGAACACTTTAAAACCTATAAGGCTGAGGTGGAAAATCAATTAAAAAGAAAGATAAAACGAGTTAGGTCTGATCGTGGTGGAGAGTATTTTTCCCATGAATTCGATCTCTTTTGTTCGGAGAATGGAATTATTCATGAACGCACTCCTCCATATTCGCCTCAATCTAATGGGGTTGCCGAAAGGAAGAACCGAACGTTATCCGACTTGGTTAACGCCATGTTGGGTACTTCGATATGTCTAAGGCATGGTGGGGGAGGCTGTCTTGACGAGCATGTCATGTTCCGAATAGAGTTCCCACTAAAAATAGTGATGTTACTCCGTATGAAGGATGGAAGGGAAGAAAACCATCACTCTCATACTTGCGTACATAGGGCTGCTTGGCCATGGTCAATGTACCAATCAAAAAGAAATGCAATCTTGGACCAAAAACGGTTGATTGTGTCTTTCTAGGATATGCGCACCACAGCACGGCATATAGGTTTCTAGTAATTAAATCGAGGCGCCTGATGTCTTAGTTGATTCAATAATGGAATCACGTGATGTTACTTTCTTTGAACACATGTTTCCTATGAAGGATGCATATACATTACCTAGTTCCTCAAATGGTTTAATTCCTGAACCCATAGCTCCTACTCGACTCTTTTGAGCACTCACTTGAGAATGAAGAGGATAACGGTGAAGTTGCTCCTCGAAGGAGTAAAAGACAAAGGGTCGCAAAATCCTTTGGTGATGACTTCACTTGTGTACCTTGTGGATGATACACCAACTTCCATTTCAGAGGCATATGCATCACCGGATGCGAGTACTGGAAGGATGCTGTCCGTAGCGAGATGGATTCCATCACCGCCAACGGCACGTGGGAAGTAACAGACAAACCACATGGTTGCAAACCAGTTGGTTGCAAGTGGGTGTTCAAGAAGAAACTCGGACCTGATGGTACCATTGAAAAATATAAGGCAAGGCTTATGGCAAAGGGTTATACCCAAAAGGAGGGCGAGGATTTCTTTGACACCTATTCACCTGTTGCCGGATTAACAACCATCCGTGTGCTACGATCTTTGGCTGTCTCACAAGGTCTTCCGATCCATCAAATGGATGTGAAGACGGCTTTCTTTAATGGAGAGTTGGATGAGGAAATCTATATGGAGCAGCCGGATGGATATATTGCACCAGGAAACGAGGGCAAGGTGTGTAGACTGCTAAAATCCTTGTATGTCCTAAAACAAGCACCAAAACAATGGCATGAGAAGTTTGACAAAACTTTGACATCAGCTGGATTTGCGGTAAATGAAGTCGACACTTGTGTGTACTACCGCTATGGTGGGGGAAAAGGAGTTATCTTGTGTTTGTATGTCGATGACATACTAATCTTTGGGACAAGTCTCGATGAGATAAACAATGTAAAATCATTTTTATCCCAAAATTTTGACATGAAAGATTTGGGAGAAGAAGATGTGATCCTGAACATCAAATTGATAAGAGGTGAGGATGTAATTACTCTTTTGCAATCTCATTATGTGGAGAAGGTCTTGAGCCGCTTTGGCTACATGGACATCAAGCCTTCTCCAACACCATACGATCCTAGTCTAATACTTCGAAAGAATAGAGGACTCGGAAAGGATCAACCGAGATACTCCCAGATTGTTGGTTCCTTTATGTACCTAGCTAGCGCAACTCGTCCCGACATCTCTTTTGCCGTAAGCAAACCGAGCCGGTTTACTTCTAACCCGAGAGATGATCATTGGCAAGGCATTGATCGAGTGTTGCGCTACCTAAAAGGCAAAATGAGTTATGGAATTCACTATTCGGGGTACCCTAGTGCACTTGTCGGGGGGGGAGGAAGATTAACGCTGCCACGTGGCGGTGTCCGGGCCCACTTAATGACGGATTAGCGAAACCACGTCGGTAGAAGAAGCCGGCCCCCCACCCGTACGATCCTGTCGGAAGACAGGTCCGCGTGTGACGAGCTCGACCTTGCTCGCCAAACTCGAGGAGGCCCGCCTCGCACGACCTTGACCGTCTTACTCGGGGGCTCCGTCCCGCACAACTTTGCCCGCTCGACCTTCGGGCGCGACCTCGCAACTCGACCACCAACCGCACTAACTCCCAACCACCCCGTCGCCGACGTGGGCGGTACTCGGAAATCATTGGCGGGGGTTCGGGCCCCATCCCTCCTGCCACCACCTGCTCCCGTCGGGCCACGCCGACGGGACGTACCGTCCTCGTTGCGTGACGAGTTGGCGTGGACCGAAGCCTCCGGAGAAAGCCATCATCCACCGACGTACGACGGTATGACCCCCCCCCCGTCATACTCGTCGAACAGGTGTAACTCGAGGTCGAGCTCGAGTTATGCTCCGTCCCGCATGACCTTTGCCGACAAGCTCGAGGTTCGAACGAGCTGCCCCATGACCTCGACCTTGACCGAGCTATCAAGGCTTCCGACGAGAGAAGGACAGGAATGGCATGATATATCCAACCACTCGCCACGGCGCCGCCCAGGACTCCGCCGAATGCGGAACACTCCACCCCGACGCTGCCGGCCTACGGGAACGATGCGACCACCCGAGTCAACCACTTGAGTACACGTGAAGAAGAAGACCGACAGGACGGCACGGGCACTCGACCGATCTCACGGGTGTCCTCCTTCTCCCTCTCCCTTGTAACTCGGGCTTCACCCCCGTGACTATAAAGGGGCTGAGTCAATTACACACGCGCACGGTTAACACGCACGTCTAAGACACGACGAACAACACACACACTCACGCTTTCACACTCACCAGCACGGGACTTGGAGCACACTCCTCTCCCGCCACCTTTGTACCCCGTTTTCTCGCTTGACTCAAGGAACACGAACGCCGCGACACCACCCCCGCTGGATGTAGGGAGTTTTCCCGAACCAGCCTAAATCTTTCGTGTCTTCCCTTGTGTACCATCCGGCCTAAAACGCGCATCCCGGGACAAATTCTACGGCCGGTGGTTCGAACACCGACAGTACTCGAAGGATATAGTGATTCAAACTGGATTTCGAGATGCTTGATGAGCTAAAGGCCACGAGTGGATACATATTCACTTTAGGTGGTGGCGTTGTTTCTTGGAGATCTTGTAAACAAACCATATTGACTAAGTCAACTATGGAGGCTGAGCTCACAGCACTAGGCATAGCCACTGCGAGGCAGAGTGGCTACGAGAACTTTTGATGGACCTTCCAGGTGGTTGAAAAACCCATTCCTGCTATTCTCATTAACTGTGATAACCAAACAGTTATTGTGAAGGTGAAAAATAGTCAGGATAATAAGAAGTCCAACAAACATGTGAAGCGCAGATTGAAATCTGTCGAGAAATTAAGGAGTTCCGGAGTAATAGCTGTGGAATATATCCAAACAGACTAAAAACCTGGCAGATCCCTTTACCAAGGGATTGTCGCGCACTGTGATTGATAATGCATCGAAGGAGATGGGATTGAGACCCATGTGAGTTATACTACGGTGGTAACCCAACCTATATGATAGGAGATCCCGTGAATTAGGACCTGGGAAGAACAAGTTGTGAGTTAAGCTGGAGAGTATAAACTAACTGTACCCACTCCACTCGGAGATGCGAGTACTCTCAAAACTGTAAGGTAGGCTGACTTTGTCTTAATGTGTTCTAAGGCTGACTTAGCGAGATAGTGTCCTACAGGGTATTCTTGCAAGAACACACCTATGTGAGCTCGACTGTTAGTCGCAGATCTAGAAGATCCGGGAATTCTTTGACAAGCTCATGAAGTGAGACAGGAGAATGACTTATATGCTCCGCCCGCGGGGTAGACACTTGGCAGCCGAGTATCGGCTAAGGCCTCAAGTGAAACTTGTTCACACCAAACTGCCAATTCAAGGCACAGTCCATTATGCAGTTGTGGATAAGCATAGCTTGTGGTTCTAGGTGGATGTTCAACCTTAACCGGTCTCCATCGAAACACTCGGTATATTAAACAGTACCTTGGTACGTTGAGCAAACTCGTGAACCTCCGGGATCTGGTGGGGGATTGTTAGAAGATTTGGGCTGTGGCCCAAATAATAATTCCTATAAATCCCAAAGGCCCACTCACACATGTATGGCATGGTGGGGGACTTTAGTCCCACATTGCTACTCTTAGTGGAAGGAGGGCAACTTAAATAGTAGAGTTGTTTCCACCTAGTTGACGCTAGTAGAGAGAAGAAGGAGAACCCACGCGCGCTCGCTCGCCTCGCCTCGCGGGACGGGGCGGGGCGATGGGCGCGGCCGCGCGACACCTACGTGAATGGTCCGGCAAAATCCCGGCGGCCTGCGGCTTCCTTTTGCTCCTCTCTTTATTTTTTTCCATAGAGAAAATTACGCTGACCACTTATGGTAAGCAATTATTCTCCATTAATGGTCTTTAATGTGATTTCCTAATTACATATTAATTACCATTACTGTGTGAGTCGTGAGTATATATATGGAGGTGAGACGTCACCTCATGCGCTCTAATTTTTGCTCCTCTCGCCATCACTACTGCGCTGCCGCCTCGTCTGCCCTATCCCGCCGCCGACGTGCCATCGGTGACGGGAGAGCAGGTCTCCGAAGCCTACGTCCCGTCGTGTCCTTGCACGGGGTAGGGGCCGTATCAGGTTTTTGGGAAGCGCCGTCACGACTGCTCGCTGTTCATCCGCACCACCGATCTTCTACGCCGATCGCCGCCGGATCACTTCCCTGTAAGTACTTCCTTTACCTTCATGATGGATGGATCGTGTGGCTGGTTGTTGATTGCTGCTATGATCCTTGTTGCTGCTGTTAGCTGTTGCTCTTTCTCGTTCCTATATGATCTGCTAGAACATGTGATTGAGATAGGTGTGCTTATGCTTATCTACATGCCTAGATTACATGCTTTTGGTCCCTTGTTTCTGCTTACTGGAATTAGAATAATCATTACTAAATTGCTATTGTTTCCAACACCATATTATGTCACACTGAATATTCATGGAACATTATTTTAACCTTCTATG
>JAUNZO010002972.1:0-28136 GCA_031894775.1 Chloris gayana | reverse complement strand
CAACAGTGACCATGAGATACCCGTGCAGATACGTGGCCACTGGTAGTGCATTGTGGAGAGAAAAATCTTTCTCTCAATCTACCAGCATCGAGGCCAGGCCACATTGGTCATGATGGCGTCGAGTTTCTTGAAAGGAGGCAGGGGTGTTTTGTTTGGCTTTGTTTTTCTATTTGATAAATAGCTGATTTTTTATCTCCTATAATCCGGTTAGCTCTTGCAGGATGGACGGGGGTGCCTATTGAGTTTGCGCAAATCATCATTTAGTAGATCCAATATACTTGTGTTTTTTGTAGTTAATGTCAATGCATTACTCTTAGAAGTCGACTTTTACCTTTTATTTTGGAATTTTCAATACTGATACTACATCCATTCCATAATATAAGCATTCCTAGAATCTCGAGGTAAAAATAGTCAAGACGAAAAAGGTCATATATGCCCCTCATTTTACACTACCTCATCAATTCCTCACTCACCCACCAACCATCAGATTTTGTCTTATCCCTATGAATGCTTACATTGTGGACAAACTTTTGAATGCTTCAAATGCTTACATTGTGGAATGGAGAGAGTATTAGTTTTAGCTACTATCTTTACCTTGATTTTGCATTGCAAAAACTCTTCTATTATATTATATCTATCAAATATATTGTATTTATACTTTTTTTTAACCCGTAGCAACCCATGGGCACTTTGCTAGTATCAATATAACTACTATTGATATTAACTAAGTACGCTAAATAAATCATCCTTAGTAAAGGTGATGAAAATAGTGATATTCCTCAGTAAATGGGTAAAAGTTGCAAGCGTACAGAAAATACCATTGTAACAATTGTTCATTAAACGTATTTTAAGGGTCCATTTTATATCTTTCCCCAAAAGAAGGTGCTGGTCAACAACGATGCTTATGCTCATGTGTATATTTACTCTTTTTTATTAATAGACCAAGACACAAGCAGGTTACCAGACATTCACTACAACAATCGTGGGCTTCTATGACGAGTTAGTTATGTCATAAAACTTGAGGAATTCGTCATACATAATCATCTATGACAAACTTAGGATAAAAATCACTTGGTCATGGAATGTGCGTAGCTAATTACCTTCTCTGATGAGTTTGACATTTATATCATAAAATAATGATGATGTATAAGAACGTCATAGATGTTTATGATGAGTTTAAAATCGTCACAGGATTTCTATGACACTTTAAAATTCGTCATAGAATTTTATGATACTTGTATTTTTGTCATAACTCATTGGCCTGAAGTTGACGTGGCGCTGACGTGGATGGCCTATTTCATTTTTGACCCACTGACTTCTGCCCCATTAATTTTGTAGGCATGTTAATTTTTTGTCCAATAATTTCACGAGCCTGTTTTTTTGGCCCATTAATACCATGGACCATTAAGTTTTGAGCCCAATAATTTTGCAGATATTGTACTTATTGGCCCATTAATTTCAGCAAAACTTTTTTCTGATCTATTAATTTCACAGCATTTTTATTTTTACAACCCATTAAGTTTGCAGGCCTTAAAAGTTTATTGGGCCATATTTTCACTAGCCTTTTTTTCTAGTCCTTTCTTGTAGCAGGCTTTAATTTTTCAACCCATTTATTCTGGCCCATTTTTAGACCTACAAGCTTCCCATGACCCATTAATTTTTGCCCAATTTACCAAAACCTACCCTCAAAACAACAACCAACAATTTCCACGGAATTAACCATACACCTGCTTACACATACCATACCAGGTTGTCTAACATCACATAAACTGCATGTCCCATATCACATGGTCTGACAAACAAAATGGATTGTATTGTACCAATTGTCATCACATAAAACTCCACTTCTCACATCAGATGGTCTCACATCACAAGAGCAAATTGCAAAATACCTAGTTGTTATATAGAGCCACTATTACAGCTCCAAATGGCCAATGTCTAGCCGAACATATATGCAAAAATAAATTGCAAAATGGCCAAGAGTTATTGAGAACCACATGTCCAGCCCCACCATACATACAGAAAATTTAATGGCCAAGAGTTATTGAGAGCCACTTGTCCAGCCTCACCATACATACAGAAATAGTAATGCCCAAGAGTTATTGAGAGCCACCTGTCCAGCACCAAATGACCAATGTCCAGCCCAACATACATCTCATAAGTTAGTGAATGCACTACCTTTGTAGCATTCTTCAAGTTCTCCACTTCTTTAGTCTTCTTCAATCTTGATGCTTCAATTCATTTCTTTCGGCCTTGTCGATTCTAAATCCTCCATTTTCTTCACCATGCGCTCCATTTTTTTCTTAAGGTCTAGAGTCACTTGTCTTTCTGAATCAAGCTCACTCTCAAGCTCTTCAACTCGAGCAGCAGCAACAACAACGGGTTTGGTGGTTCTTCCTTTTGTCTCAAGCCCGACGTTCCAAAGGAAGGTAGTCTTCGGCAAGATCTCATCAGCAATCACAGCAGGAGTTTTAAGCACATCACCCTCTGTTGCAGTGGTACCATGGTGGCTTCCATATCAGCCTAATAACAAGGAAGACAACAAATCAAAACATTGCATACTATAGATATGTAAAACATTCTAACACTACGCACCAGGCAGACCATAACAAAGACACAAAAAGAGTGAAAGCTGGAGATATAGTAATTGATCAAAAAAGGTACTGATGAATAGTAATCTTGCTCACAATAATTGCTCACATCAAAACAAAAGCAAATCTCATCAGTGAGTGTATCAAACATTTGTCCTAGTACTTCATTAACAGAACATTGTACATTCACAGTGTAAGCTAGATTAAGACGGTGACTTACAATTACTTTCTTGACAGGCTCAGTGAAACCAGTCTTGCTGCTGCAATGACACTCCTTGAATAGATAAATTTTTGTAGGTTGAATTATATTTCTCTTGCTTCTAAACACACATGAAAAAAAAAACATTAGCTTCAAATCAATCACCGTCAACAATGCAAAAGAAAATCAAATAAACAAACTATATTTGGGACACTTGCAACAGCATGGCAATGTGCAATGAAAGATTCATTCCGAGACCCGATCTTTTGTATGCATAGAATTTTCTCTCGACTACACTTATTCTTCACACATTTTTCCTACAGGGCAGGCCTTGTCTATAAAAGAGAAATAAAGGACGAACGTCATCTAGTCAGAGTGTATCTTTCTTTTCCCTCAAAAAGTCCTAGAAAAATGGTCTAGAAGCAGGAACTGCAACAGACCGACCCACGGATCGTGATTCCCGAGGTGCTGTTTAAGCAGACACTTGATAATACAACAACTGGCCAACTTTATATTACAACAGAGAAAATAACTTCATAATTTACATCAGAGTTTATTAAGTTCAAAGCAGCGGAAGTTTAACAAGTTCAAGTTTAGAAAAGGTACGGAAGCAAACATAACGTTGATACGTCTCGACGATATTATACAGTAAAAGGTGATAAATCCGAGCCCATACGGATTATCACGTAGCCAAGCACATTATCTGCGACAGACTAGGCTCCCGGTGGGAAGTCTAGCCCTCTAGAATCTGCATATCCCAGGGCATAACACCAACAGGGCAATCTAATGCATCACCCGAAACAAAACAACAAAGGCACAAAGCCCGAGCAACTAGAGCTCAGCAAGATCGACCCGTTAACATGGCACTCTAAGGCCGACGCTTAGACATGCAAGGCTCGAGAGGATGTAGCTGGTTTTGATAATAAAACAACGACTAAGCCATTGATCCTTACTTTCAAGATTTTAGCATTTATTAACTTGTACATAAAAGTAACAAATACATTAGCATCAAGAAAGATATAAATACTGTAAAGCATAAGTAAAAATCATCACACGCAACCATAATTATCCAAAGCTTCGTTCAAGTTGTTACTACGATGTGACTCGGTTCACAAGCGGTACTCATTACTGCGAGGGACAGCGATACGCATCGATTTATCACCAGCTGGGAAAACCCGAGGTACACGACATACGCATCATTTAAGAACACGTATATCAACCGTTCACCATGACATCCTACAACTTTGTAGGGTCCAAATCCTCGAGTGGGCAGCCGTTCAACGGTACCTCGTGAACCTGTCCACCCCAACGGATCCTACGACCAAGGATTCGGGTAACCTACGCCATTGCAAGCTGTTAAGGTTACGTAGGTTTACTAGTTCCCATACAACTAGCATGCACTCGGTACTGTTCAATACTTGCTCAAGCAGGGCCAACAACGACACGGTCCTTAACCGACGATAGACGGGGCTACAGCCTTGCAAGCCATGTCCTCTCGAAGGCACATGCACTTGCCCTTTCACCTACAAGGCCCGTCCACGTCTCAACTTTTAGTTGTTTACACGAACGATCTGCCACCTTGCGAGACAAGCCCTCCAGGCCCTTGCCTTCGCTCTTTCCAAACAGACTCGTACGGTCTCAAGATTAGCTTTTTAGATTCATTAACTTCCAACTCTCGAAGCCTCCATGCTCCGAGTACAATTAAGCAATTTATACCAATAAACTTATGACGTAAGCATAGCCAGTTTTCTATCGAACTACCCGAACCAGTATATCACTAACATAGGTCATATTGGGAAACAATGCAGGTGGGTTTCAAACATCACCTACACTTAATGCACAAACATCCTAGACATCTAGTAGTGTTATACTGAAAGGAAAAACATTTAAAAACTGGGAGGATGCACCGGGGCTTGCCTTGTGCCACAGTGGAAAAGTTAGAAGCTTCCGGTGCCGGTTCTTGTGTTGATTCCTTCCGAAGATCCTCGACCAGGCACTTCGTCGTTTCCTAAATTAACGATGTGTCAATAGCGATGAATGCAGACAATGCAAAGGTATGATGATGCAAAAGTCTATGATACAAACATAGCTAGGTTACAAACATGGTTCTTGAAGACATATGCATAAAAATATTAAATTTATTTTGAAGTGAACCTATCATTTTATGTGACTTTCATATGAGTTTAGAACATAAAAGTATGGTTAAAGGCAAAACAGTTGTTGAGTACTTCTAACTTGTTCTTCTAACCTGCCTACACATAACAGGAATATGTGGCCTTAACTAATTAACATGCATGCATGAGAACAAAAAAATTATTTTAAGGCAATTCTATTATTTCATGTGACCTATAATTATGAAAGATGATATGCGCAAATTATCTACCATATTCACACATGCATAAACAGTACCATCAGATCATACTAATGGATAGAACACCTCAAAAGAGAACTAACAAAGTTGATTTTGCACTTTTATCACATATAGAAAATTAAATATGATTTAATTAGTGTTTTGGATGTCCTGTTAAATCTAGGAAAAACCAATACGAATTTCTGATCCTCAATGCTACCAGAGGCTAGATCATGAAACAAGGAATCCAACAAAATTGGATTGACTCAATTTGGAGTTCGGAATCAAAAGATATGATTTTTGCAAGGTTATTGTATTTTTCTGGATTTTTAATCCGAGAAAATGGAAAATCTCGGAACTGGACCAATCAGGACGCGGCCACACGGGTGGCTACAGAGTCCGGGATTAGATATGGCCGTGGCTACATGAGATCCTGTCCGGTGTAGCCTTCCGTGCGGCCATGGTGCAGGGCGGCCGGAGGCAACGGCGGCTCGCCGGAGCGGCGACCGGAGTTGGCCGAACGGGGTCCAAACTTGACGAAAACATAGCTACGGGGCCAGTGAGACACGGCAAACACTTTGGTGAGGTCACCGGTGGCATGGGGCGGCCGGAGATGGGTCCACGGCAAGCGGCGGCGGTCGGCAAGATTCGGCGACGACGTGCGCACAACATAGGCCACTAAAATTGGGGGAAACAACTCTCATAAGCACCAAGGGAGGATGAGCAACAGCGGCACGAGAGTAGTAACCCTTGGAGATGGCCAGAAAGGTGAGCTCGCCGGCGAGGTGAAGAACGGCGGCGGTCGGACTTGGGGAAAACGGCTGAATTCGCGACGACCTGCGAACGAAACTTGATGAGAGCTTCCAGGGAGGAAGAGAGATAGGTTGCGAGCATATGGGCCACGAATTGGACAAGGAAGCTCACCAGAGAGGGCGAATTTCTCCGCGGCGTCGACGTCGTTCGCTAATGGCGTGGGAGAAGAAAACTTCGAAATTCTTCTAGCTCGAGGCCACGGATGGGGATGAGGTTTTCTCCTGGAGTTCTAGTACGGCGTGGCGCATCCACCGGTGGTGGTGGCTCGCGCTGGGGTGGAGCGAGCTGGCCGAGCAGCGATGCGGCAGTGGTGACGGGAGGTGGCGTCTCGGTTTTTGCTCGAGCGCGAAACAAGGAGAAAGAAAAGCGAGTCCTAGCTTTATCCGGGCAGAGCGGAGGTGAAGCTGGCTAGCTGCTGCGTGGCCGGGGCTTGTGCGTGGAGCGCAGGGGCGAGGGCACGCGGCGCTGCCGTGTCCAGCGCGGCCAGCAGGCCGCGGGATCGGGATAGAGCCGAGAGAAAGAGATAAGCTCGCCACTTTGCAGAAAAGTCCTCCGAAGCTTACTTAATTTAAAACTCTATTTATAGGACGCAGAAAAATATGCCAAAATTCCAGGGTGTACTGCAAAACATTCTGAGCAACTTTCCTTATTAACCAAAGATCCAATTCTGCTCCGAAAAATTTATAAAAAATCCACAATACAGCTGACTTGGGATTTAATCTTTACTTAAATGGGCATTTATCTTTTTTGAAAAATTCCAGTAAATTCCTCATAATTTCCTCTCATTATACCCAATCCAATAAAAATATAATATGCATACACTTTTCTTGAGGAAATGCATATTTTTGCCAGCCTTAACTTTTGACCTTTATTGATCCGTTTTGTTTAAACTTCGTGTTGGAAACTCATCTCTGATGCAGTGATGGAGAAGCTTTTAGTGACGGGGTGTCACAGGAACTACTATTGGACATGAAGAGAAATAAGTGAAAACATCTTCTGAAGAATAGATACAGAACTTACATGTGATCCTTAACTCGCAGAGGAGAAGTCATGCGTAGATCATAAATTGATACCTGCAGAAAATCCCAAATTAGTTAAAGTGTACATGATATGAGAACAAAGAATGAATTTGGCACCATCATATAAACATTTACAACCTTGTTATAGCTGTGCATGTTATGATTATATAGGATTTATATATAGATGATAGATGAATTACAATAAGTGCCGAGGGCAACTATACATAGTCTACATACAGAAAATCCAAGAATAGGAAATTTACATTAATCCAAAAATGAACTAAAGGAAATATAAGAAGTAAGGCATGTAGTATCTATATGCGGTTTTGCTTGATGTCACAGAATTCTCCTCAAAATCAAAGCTAGGTTATATTGCGCTAAGAAGATCAATTATTCAAGTGTTTAAGTAGGCTCTCCTGAAGACTAAGAGTCCACAGTTGGCTCTTCACCACGTATAGGAGCTCTGAACAAATTTTAAGCCAGAGTTTAGATCAACCTGAGGTCCTACTATCTTGAACACCAGTAGAAGTAGTGGATTACAAAGTAAAGTAGAGAGGTGAACCTAATGTTTCTAGAGCAAAACATATTACTCCATAACACATTGAAAATCCTATTATCCCAACTGATGGTACACGAGAACAGGTGACTGTAGAATGGGTCATAGAGTCAAATGGGGCAGAATTTTGTCTTAAACTCCGTAGGGATAAACGAAGTAGCTGTCATAGATACAGTAGTGGGCGAATAGGATTTACGTAAATTAGAACAGAAAGTACCATCAAAGATATAAGTGAAGGAAGACCATAAACCAATTAAGACAAGGTATTAATAATTTTTCAACACTTACCTATATCACCAGGCTCCATCTGCAGGAGTCCACCAGCTTCTTGAAGGGACATGCCTCGCTGACGGGATCCATACGACTCACCAGACGGCTCCCCAGGGCGGCGTGGACTAGCTGGCACCAACCATGTGCGACGGTATATGTCGTTGTGGAGGACGAAGATCGCGGCAAGGCGATGGTGAATGGGTTGTGGCTTGTATCAGGCGTAGGCCTTACCGGCGGGCTATACACGGCTGCGGTAGCTCAGCCGGGCGACATGAATGGAGGAGGGGGCTCAACGGTATTGGAGCTGTGTTGTGGAGGAGGGGGCTCAGCGGCGAGGGGATGGCAAGCGGATGCGGAGGGCAGCGGAGACGGAACAGAGATTTGCATGTGCTTGAGTCTGAGAGATTAGACATTGAGATACAAAGTATAGTCTAATTAGAAACTATGCGGTGTGCATTAACAAATGAAAGAGTTGTGTGTTTGCGGGATCGGATCCTCTTTGTGCCAATGATTTTTCAGGGCGTGATGTTTTTTGGCACCATAGGTCTGCTAGCATCCTGCACCCACGGCCCGGCCCGCCAGCAGTGAACCACAGCATGACCAAAGGTCCGAGTAGAGCCTGCTATTTATTCTTTTTCCTGCTCGGTGTGAGCAGTGCTGCCCATAGCAGTTGACGTGAGGAAAATAAAGTGGACATGATTTTTTTCTAATGCGTTTTTTCCTACATAATTTCTAGTGATGAAATATTGATCTTTATCTCCACGTGCGCATGGTATAAAAAGTATTTAACAATAATACAAATTTATCATAAATTACATTTTTCTTTCATTTTCATATAAACATGACATGTGGGTCCCACATAACACATGGTTGTTATAAAATAAACAACTTAATGACAATTTATATTTGTCATAGATTTTGTGATGTTTATTACTTATAAACTATGACGTTCCTATTCATCATAATATACATGTTTTTTTATGTTTGTCATAAAACAAGCTAATACTTACTAAACGTCATAAATCGTAGTGAGTTTATGACGAAACAGTATGTTGTCATGAGAATTTCGTCATAGAAGCCCACATTTGTTGTAGTGATTTTGGTGTGGCACATAGAAGATTCCAACCCATAAATGAAGGGTTAACAAGGAAACGTTCCAAATATACATCTTCACAAAAGTTGCCTAATCTATATGTAAAAGCTTATACATATACCTATTTAGGACTTTGTACTATGCACACAGGCAGGGAATTAATTTACACCTGGTCTACTACTACTAGGTGACTCTCACAAAGAACCCTACGAATATGGCCAAACATGGAGGAGTACAAGGGGTCGACAAGCCTGTCACCAACTACCGCCTACGTCTGCAACTATGAGACAAAAACAACCTAATGCTATCCAATAACCTAAACTCCATATTTAGGTGAGTATAATATTCCAAATTTGACACAAACTGAAGCCACTAGAAAGGACATGAACACATATTGTAGCATAGATCGACTAGCTTAAGCATGTAACATGTAAGAGACAGGCATAAATGAAAGCAATAACACACAAATGACTCACATGAACATGGATGAACTACATATGAAGTGGGACTAGAGCATTTCCTTTATGTAGTTCATTCCTGTGTTAATTAGGAATGATACCCAATACTCCAAGGGATATTGAAACTAAAGAGAGCTATTCTAAACCTTTCTTTGACTACCTTGGAACTTATCGGATGTAAATATTAGGGCCACCCAGTAGGATGGATTAAATGTACAAAGCTAGAGGCCATGGACAATCGCTCACTAGGTCCCCCAAGAACGCCTTTGTCTCGCTCGACCCAAATTCTTTGACCCGGCGACGAATAGATCTGAAGGACATCCTTCTCGTCCTTCCCTGTGCGCATCATGGTCATTAAATGTCTGCCGAGCCAAGTCGCTGCAATTCTTATCGGCTCAATGAATCATGCGCATCATGGTCATTAAATGTCCGCCGAGCCAAGTCAATTCTTATCGGCTCAGTGAATCATACGGGACAAGATATGTGATGTAACGGTGCCAGTTGGCCGTGATGAGGGCGATCGAAGGGGAGATAACGCCTCCACGCCACCTACAGGGCGCAGATGCCACCGCCAATGAAAATTGACGTGTTGACCAGGACCCCACACCACACTCAAACATCTCTCTCGGGGCCATCCCCTTGACTAATAAATGGGTGGCGAAGCTCACTCCTCATGGACATGCACACACAGAACACAACACCCACAAACACACCCGCACCCACCAGAGATTTGGCAACTCGCACCAACTAGAGATACGGGAATTAGCTCCTTGTCTCGCCCGCTGTAACCCCCTATTGCAAGTTCGACACAAGTAACACGAGTAACTCAAAACTTTACGTAGGGGCATTCAGTGTGAACTAATATAATCCTTGTGTCCTCTTGTGAACCATCCGACCTTTGAAACACGCAATCCAAACACGGATAGAACTACTAGTGCAACTTTTTGTTGGGAGAAAATTGCTTCTTTGCATACTGAAATGAGGTGCCCTCCCCTATTCAGCCGCACTGTCCTTGGAAGGGGAAGGAACCACCTTTGAGGGGCAGCACTACAACAAACTGGTACTGTAGCGGCACGGCCCAAAACAGCCTAGCGGCGTGGCCCGAGGCGACCCGCCACTACAGTGTTTTTATATTTTTAACGGCGGATTCTAATGTGATCCGCCTTTAAAAATCAATTTTTAACGGCGGATGACATTATGGCCCGCAGCTAAAAATACAACCCATTTTTAAAGGCGGGTTATATTG
The DNA here is from genome assembly GCA_031894775.1 of Chloris gayana. Taxonomy (NCBI): domain Eukaryota; kingdom Viridiplantae; phylum Streptophyta; class Magnoliopsida; order Poales; family Poaceae; genus Chloris; species Chloris gayana. The sequence continues at coordinate 17,541 of JAUNZO010002972.1, read as the reverse complement.
TGGCCCGCCGTTATTTTTTTCTAGCCCAACTAACTCTCCCCATGATATAAATCCTCACTTCTTAGGGTTTCATCACCCCATCCACCTGCCGCCTCCCACCTCTCTCTCTCTCTCTACGGCGGAGCCCTCCCCTCCACTCCGACCTGCGGCGGCTCCCTCTCCCTCCTCAACTCCGGCTCGCGGCGGCGGCTCCCGCTCCCTCCACTCCGACCTGCAGCGGTTCCCTCTCCCACCTCAACTCCGGCTCGCGGCGACGGCTCCCGCTCCCTCCTCTCCGCTAGCGGTGGCCGGGGCCCGCTCCCTCCTCGCGTGGGGGCAGTGGATCCGGCCCCCTCTCCAACGGCGGCGGCACGTGAGGGGCACGGATCTGGCCACCTGTCCAGCGGCGGCGGCGCGTGGGGGCCGTGGATCCGCCCCCTCTCCAACGACGGCGGCGTGTGAGGGGCGCGGATCCGGCCCCTGTCCAGCGGCGGCGGCGCGCGGTTGGGCGTGGATCCGGCTCCCCTTCGGCGGCGGCGGTGCGGGGGCTGTAGATCCACCCCCTCTCCAACGGCGGCGAAGCGTGGGGTCGTGGATCCGGTCAAGTGGCGGCGGCGGCGGATCCGTCACCTGGAGAGGCTGCGTTGCGAGGTGGGCCCGATGAGGGCCCACTTTTTTTGTTTTGCTATCTGGACTGTAGCGACGGGTGGTCTCTAGATCCCTGTTACCCGCCGCTACAGCTTTTTATTTGTAGCTGCGAACTCGTAGCGGCGGGTGGCCATACCCGCCGCTACAGTACATTTTGAACCGCCGCTTTAGAAGGCTTTTCTAGTAGTGCAGTGAGAGTCTTCCAGCCAAGCCTTGAGGTCAGAGGCACTGGAGGCCATTAGGCAGAAAACCCCTATTCAGCCGCACTGTCCTTGGGCCCACCAGCCCTGGGTCTTGGTTGGTGGCCTCCCCTCAGGCCTTGAGCCCTTCTGGAGGTGTTTTTCTTCGCTGCACTTGGAATTCTCGGGTTTTGGTTGATAAAAGAAGGCTAATACTAATATGAGTGATAAACAGTATAATAAAAAATGTAAAAAGATTAGATTCGATAATTTCTATAATCAGATATAAATTCTAGCTGCGCAAATGGGTGAGTTGGTTGACTTTTTCTAATTCTAATCCATACCAAAGAAGACTAAAACCTAAATACATAGCAAAAGATATGTAAATTCAGAAACATACAGTTGTGTTCATGTATCAATTGCTAGCACAGGTGTTAATGAACTAGTAGTAACAAACAAATATATTTACATCAATATACAGATTTGACTTTGGCAACATACGACAACATGAATATGCGGGAGTATACTTTTATATAAAGTTCATGAGTAAATTATTCAATGAGAACTAGTGTTCATGAGCAAGGAGAATACAAAGACAAAATAAAGGGCCCTATGGACTGTGGTATTATGCGTGGCCAGCATGCAGGGTATACATGTTCCATACAGCGTGGTAGCTATAGTAGTTGTCACGGCCAAGTATGGCTAGTATGTGCTGGTGGCCGCGGGCACGAATGGGGCGGCACAGAGGATGAGGGGAGAGCGGCGACGCACGCCGAGACCAGACGCCTCTTCCATATCAATTTCCTTGATGCCCTCCGGCAACGACCAATCAAAGTAGTAGAGCAGCATGGCGAACGTGAGTTCTATGCTGGCAAGACCGTAGTTGAATCCAGGGCACATTCTTCGGCCAGAACCGAACGGCAGGAACTCATAGCTGCTTCCAGTGAAGTCGATGGTGCCGTCCTCAAACCTCTCTGGCATGAACTCCTCAGCGTCCTCCCAATACATGGGGTCACGGCCAATAGCGAAAGCGTTGATGACCACCCGTGAATTTGCCGGGATCGTGTACCCGTTCAATTGGATCTCCTCGATGCTCTCCCGCGGCACTAGCAATGGCGCCGGGGGCTGCAACCGCAATGCCTCCTTGACCACCATCTTCAGGTACCGGAAGTTGGTTGCTTGCAGGTCGCTCTCCGTGACTAGCGCCTTCCCCTGGAACGCTTCCCTCAGCTGGCCCTGCAGCTTCTTCATCACTCTGGGGTTGCGCATCAGCTCCGACATCATCCACTCCATCGCCGATCCGGACGTCCCTGTCCCGCCCGCGAACCTGTCCTGTGGATCAGCAAACAACAAACAAATGTTTCGCTCTGAATTGGCCGACGACCACTTATGTGTTAGTTAGTGCCGTACCAGTATGATAGCCTTGATGATGTTGTTGGTCAGATGAAAGCCGAAGCCGCCTTTCTCCTGCAAGCCGATGAGCACGTCGACGAGATTCTCTTCGATTTTGTGAACACCACTCTTGATCTTATCGTTGCGGATAGCCTTGCGTTCGTCAATAATCTCCTGAAGGATAGTGTCCACCGTCTTGTGGATGTCCTTGAGGCTGCGAGTCATCCCGGTTAGCCTAGCCAGCGTGCTGGTAAACGCTGGGAACAGGTCCGGGATGTTGAACCCACTGGCAAGGCTAACGACGGCCTTGGTGGCCGCTAGGAACTCTGGCGCGTTCTTTCGTTTCTTGCCAAACGCTGCTCGCGACACGATGCTGTTTGTGATGCTGTGGAACATGATGCTCAGGTTCACTGGAGTATATGGTCCCATCGCCCGGATCTCCTCCACACGCAGCATCACCTGCAAGCATCCAACATCAGTCGCATTTCAAGGGGACAGTTCATTAATTCCAGTCAGTTTATATCTATTATGTACGGGAAAATATTCAGTAAAAATCACACGTTCGGTGAAATCGTGAAAACCTTCTCAAAAAACCTATTTAAAAGTTTTAAAAAAGTATGAAACTTAGCATACGTGTAGAGGACATAGTGAGAAACATGCATGCAAAATTTGAGAACCAAATTCAACTTCTAAATAGTTTTTTCGAGAAGGTTTTCACAATTTCACCGAATACGTGGCTTTCACTGAATATTTTCCCATTATGTACTCCATCCGTTTTTAAATTGTTGACACCGACGTTTTTTGTTACGTTTGACCATTCGTCTTATTCAAAATATTTTTTTCAAATATATAAAACTATAAGTCATGTATCAACTTCCATTAGTGATAAAATGAATCATAATGAAATATTTGATAATTCTTAAACTTTTTTGAATAAAACGAACGGTCAAACGTAATGAAAAAAGTCAACGACGTCAACAATTTGAGAACGAATTTGAGAACGGAAGGAGTATACATTGACCAACATAATATATTTTCACGTTAATTAATCATAGAAAAAATAAAAAGGACAATTACTTAATAGTGTTATTATTAAAACTTTGGACCCGTCACATATTTTGAATTATGAACCACTGCTATAATAAAAAAATAAATATAATTAAATAATCCTATGGATGCTTGTAAATTACATACCAACCATCGTCGTTATATAAATGTTAGACTAAAATACCCCTTCACATATTTTCAATTAGCCACAACTGTCATGATGGAAAAAGTGGATTAATATGAACATTTGTATATTTGTAAATTACACACCATCAGCATTCTCGAAAACAGATCAGCTCTACCATATTAAAATATTATGTATAATATATTGCAAACATCAACATACTGAAAAAGTCACCTCTACTATATAAAATATTATGTATAGCGTTTTTCCATAAATTATCCATACCTAATATATAAGGAACAGAAGCAAGACCAGAAGAGCTAGAAGAAGTTGTTACCTCATACTAAATACAAATATGGTATTCTAAAAAAATACTACTTCTACCATATAAAAATGTTATATAAAATTTTCTTTTAATTGTTGACACATAGTATGCTTGAAATAGCCATGATAAGAAATGCAACCCGATGGAACATATATAGGAGTGCCCCAATCTCACCTACCTGAAAACCACTAAAAAAATACTATGTATCACATTTTCGTATAAGTTATACATGCATATATGACAGAGATTGAAATTAATTGAGAAGAAGACAAAAACAAAAACATGTTATTTCAGTTACCAAGACATTGACAAGAAAAAGAAAAGAGATATTGCAAGTAAAGTGATCAGTTGAATAGAAATGTATTGTATCTAAAGGTGATTGATTGGTCTGAGAAAAAGTTAAGTTGATCACACCTCTCTCTTTAGGTGAATAAAAATGTATTGCTTCTAAAGGTGATATTGTAGCAAAAGTAATAAATTCCTTTTGTTGAAGAGATCTCATAACATTCCATTAGTCATTCTTAGACTAAAGAAAAGGAGGAGCAAGTGCGTAGACGTGCGATAGCTGGGCATGGTGAGGAGCAGCTGCAGTGCTGAGCAAAGTCAGGAGATTGCATGGAATGAGATAGAAACTAGACAAAACAAGAGAGATGAAGCATCCACATTCATTCTTGGGTCTATGTTCCCCTTAATCAGTAAAGTGAAGAAATGTTATCCACCTACACCGCTATGAGAATACTAGACTAAAATACACCTATACATAGTTTCAAATTACCCACCACTGATGTTATCAAAAATTAAATTAAAAGAACACTATATATATTTTAACTATTATCAGCCATTGTTACTAAAATATCTCATGCACACAATTTTCTTTTTTCAATTATCATTACAAAATATTCTAAATACATGTATATAAATAACCTAGAATATTTAGTTATATCAAATATAACATAACTAGTTAGTCAGCAGGTGCATTTATGTGGATAGTATCAAATAGTTGCTAATTACTTTCTCTACTTCTTTGATTGTCCGAAAATTAGTGTGAGTTTATAATTAGTAAAAACCAATCCATTTTAATTTGAGCAACTTTATTCATAGACCTTCATTAGGTACATCATTAATTTTATATATTACCATGCATTATTTATTTTACATGATACATATAACCGTACTTCTCTAATACTTGAGAAAATTTAGTATGGATGGACCATCATTCAAGTAATGAGGGTATTGAGTAATTTATAATTTTTATAGATGTTTAGCCTATTTGAGTTGTTCCAAGGTACCATAAGATGGAATTGTTATTGTACTCGATGCTAACCAATAACAACCACTACAATAATATAATATCATCTTCATACATTTGTTTCAATGGACCGAAAGATGTGGTATGACTTGAGTGGAAACTTGCCTCCACACTCATAATGAGAACTAAGGGTGTGTTTGGTAGAGCAACATTGAAGAGTGGAGGTCCATAAGCTGGAAAAGCAAGGTTTTCCTTGCTTTGCCCTTCTAGTAGAAACAACAAAGTTGCTTATGGATGCTTGTAGGTATAAGTCGCTTATGCCTATATCCTGTTTGGTACAGACTTATGGCTTATGGTACCATAAACTATCTAATAAGCTGGTCCATAAGCTGTACCAAACACACCCTAAGACACCATCTGTAACAACCCTAAATACAAAAGTGCATGTTCATGTCATTCATAAGCATATCATCTTGTGCATTGTGAAAATATTGAATTTTGTTAGAGAAAATACACATAAAATATCAAACTAGTTAAAGATTAAAGGAAAGGCTTAAAAAGAATTTAAATAAAAGAGGAAATAATGTGTTTAACATTTTCTATTTCTTAAACATGCTAAATAAAGAATTATAAAAGTACTCTGAAATTATTTTGCTTTGTGAAAAGAATTGCAAGAAATAGACAAAGCTTCTTTTGTTAATTTATCTTGGAATTTGTAATTCGAAAGAAGTTTGGAATCTCAACCTGGTCTTAATATGAAAAATGTTTAAAATACTTTCAAATACATCCCTGTATTTTTCGTCGAATTTTTCGAGTGCTAGAAATGCGAGTTTTAATTAAGTCAAAGACGAGGGGGTTTTATGTAAAACTGCCGCAGCCCCAAATCCTTTTCTTCTTTCTCTCCCTCCGAACCGCTCGACCGCACCGCCTCCCGGCGCCAGGCGCAGCTCGTCCGGGCCGCGTGCCTCCCTCCCTCCACGCCACGCAGCTGGTTGCTCGTTACCGCCTCGGTTCGGGACGTGGAGATAAGCCCGGCCCGAGCTCCCCTCCTTTTCTTCTTTGGTTTTCCCCACCCGGACACCACCGCCGCGCCCTCTCGTTTCCCCACGGACCGGCCCTCTCCGGCCGTCCCCCGGCGAGCCCCTACCCCAAACAGTGCGCCCGGCCCTCCCGAAACTCGCCCCGGTGACCAATCGAGACCCCCGCACTAGAGCCCGAGATCGAGGCCATTCTTCACCGAGCCATCGCCACGACCGGCCGCCGCCACAACTCGAAATTCACCTTCCATGGTTAGTTGTCTTACCCGCTCTCTCTTCCCGTGTGTGCGCCATGAGCTCCTCTATCTCTTCATGTACTCACCCTCGAGGTTCCCGTGCCGGCACGGTGCAATTTTCCTCATTTTTCCATCGCTCCATGCACCACCGCCTATGGCTCCCCGGTGAACATAGGTTTCCGGCCACCCTAGGCGTCAACCATGCCGATGCCGGTGAAGGCCGCACCCTCCTGTTGCCGTAGGAAGAAACGGGAGTGGTTTTCATGCACTCGTAGGCCGCGTGCGACCTCGCCGAACATCCGGTTGAGCCGCCCCTCGCCGCCGACGCCTTTTCTCGGCCACCCCTGCCGCCTTGGTCCTGCCTCCGCGATTCCCCGTGTTCCGCGGAGTGTTCCGAGCCATTTCCCCACCTGCCTCACTCCCCTCCGCCTCACTCCGGCGTAGCGCCGGTGCCGTCTCCGGCCACCACGGCCATGGCCGTGGTGTTCCTGGAGTTGGGCCGCGCACGGGCCTGCTGGGCCAGATTGGGCCGCCGGGCCGCCAAGGCGCCAGCTGGGCCTAGCTGCTTTCGGCCCATTGGTTCAATATTTTTTTTCTTTTCGAATTTATCCATTTCCAGATTGTTTCAAACTTCAAAAATTCATAGAAAATTCAGGAAAAATCAGAAAAATGTCAAACAAAGTTCATTAGACTCCTAAAATTATTCTCTATTTAATTATGTATTCAAATACCTATTTTGAGAAATTATAATTTCATAGTTTAATTAATTACCTTTCTTTATTTAATAGGAGCTATTATTTTATGCTAATTATTAATTGTTTTTGAAAAATAAATTTCTTTAAAAATTAGAGATACTGCAGACGAAAGTGTTTGTGAAACCTGTTTTCCAAAATTCAACATAAACATCGTCAAATCATGTGATCCCAAATTAATAGCTTAAGCGTTATCACCTGTCGTTAAGTATTTATAATTGTTGTTTAAAAACATGATTAATTATTAATGAATGAACATGATTAATGTTTAATTATTAATTAATAACCATGATTAAGCAGTAATTAACGAGCATGATTAATTGTTAATTATTAGTTGATAATTACCGAACATAATGAATCGGTAATTGTCGGTTAATGAACATAATTAACAAAACCTTGCACATCATATCATCTTCATTCATGCATGCATGGTTGTGATTCGCAACGTATCGTTGGTCGACCTAGGTCCCGGCGTGATCGAGGTTCGACCGAGGTCGAGAAAGGAGACGGAAGCTTCGAAGTCGACCGAGCACATCGAGGAAGCTAATCCCGACTCGAATCAAGGCAAGCCCCGGTGCATCCCACCTATGTTTTTAAAGTCTTTTCTTTTATCACGGTTATTGTGTCGTGATTGTGCATTAGGTTTCAGGAATTGCTTGACACCCTAGATGCATGAGTAGAATTCCTATGTTACCTGTTATCCATGTTGGTTTTGTGTCTCGATAGAAGCTACGCTTAATTCACAGGGCTACGGTAGAAGTCGAGTGGTGCTGAGCACACTCGCGAGCTGGTACGGTCCGATCTTAAAGCATGGAGGCTTTAAGTTGATTGATGTCGTTCAAGTTGAAGTAAAAGATGAAGATGAAAATGAAATGGAGACCGGACGGGCCCCGTAGGAGAAAGGGCGGAGACGAGGTCTTGCAAGGTGGTAGCCCCGTCTCGTGTCGGTCAAGGACCGTACCGTTGTTGGCCCCTGCTGAGCAAGTATTTGAACGTACCGATTTACATACTGGTGTTTATGGGGCCGGGAAGCCGATGTAACCTAATTGCCACAGCGGTTGGACGTAGCCCATCCCCTAATTGGCTGGAGAATGAGGTGAGGCCTCATGTCTCAAAGGGAGAGGAATGGGTGGTCGCTCACGGATAACGTCGAGGACGGGTATCGCGTGGGGTCCCCGGGTTCTCGGGCGGATGGGAGACTAACCCGGCCACTGCCGGGAATTAGCGTGAAAGGTTGTCGTATGCGACCAAAGGGGTGCGTATACGCCGTGTAAACGGGTTTTCCCAGCTGGTGAAATCGATTCGAATCGCTGTTTCTCGCAGTAATGAGTACCGCTTGTTCACCGTGTCACATCGTAGTTAATCAAGTGGAAGATGAAGGAAGAGGAATGAAAGAGTGGTTGTTTGAAATTATTCTTTTCCTGCAAACTTGATTGCAATAATGATAGTCCGCAAACCTAGAGGTTAATGAACTTAACGTGAGCTAAAATACTCGAAAGTAAGGACTCAACCTTTAATGCTGTTTTCGCAAAGGAGTAAACCCCACAGCCGGAAAGCCTTTGCATACTAGGCGTCGGCCTTAGCGTGCCATGTTGACGGGTCGGTCTTGCTGAGTATTAGAATACTCAAGGTTTGTTCGTTATGCTTTTCAGGAATCGAGTCGCACTTCCACAGCCTAGTATGGTAGTTTCCGGAAGTGGAGTATTCCGAGGGTGGTTCCCACCAATGGGAACGAATCCCGACGTCGTGAAGAGGATGGACCGTGATGTACGAAGGGCTCGAGTGCATCACGTTGATCGTTCATAGTGTTATGTTGTATAAAGTACAAGTTTCCGCTGTAATACTCGTAGGTTGTTAAACTTCAATAAGATTTATTATTCCGCTGCATCAATGTTTGTATTTCGAAAACCTGGTTGTATTATACCATGATGTATATATGCTGGCTTGTATGAGATGATACACTCGTTGTAACTCGCTTCGTCGAGTGTCCCTCTGTTCCGATTCCCGGGTGTCCCGGAGGGGATGTCACAACTGGTATCGGAGCGGTTCGGAGGCAACAGTTCATCATTACAAGCTTGTTTTCAAAACTTAACACGTTTAGTACGGTAGAACACGAGAGAATACGGAGCCTATAAGGATGTAGAATAGTTAGACTTTTACTAACTGTTCAACGTTCGGGTTTTGGGAAAGTGCTAACTATTCGTTGTAGTTTTCTATACTATAGTACGTATAGTTAGTCCGCCGAGCATGCATCATGTCATATTGAGTGCTATAATAAAAAGTCGGGGTTATACTTAGTTAGTATCGTAGTATAGAATTAGTTCCTAAGGATGGCACCAGTAGGAGTTTATGCTAGTGAAATAGAAGGCCAAAGGAACTTCCACACACAGAGGCAATGGAATGGAGAATTCAAGATCTTCATCTACGGATGATCAACGTTAATCGGAGAGAAGGACGATCATGTATAGTAATCAAGGAGCCCCATATGAGAGCTAGGGATTTAAAGGGATAGATTAAAGATGCCAGTATGAATGAGTGCTATAGTTGAATCTTGGGATGAACAACTAACAACTGCCAGAGAAATAGATAAACTAGGTGCAGCCCCGATGAAGACACATGATGAGATATTGGACCTTGAACAAGTCCAATAACCTTCCAAGGAAGAGCAGAAGGATGAAATGAATGGGTAGAAGAATCCAGGAGCTAGTCACCGATGCCACTTCGGCTGCTCTAGGCGGATGACTGGTTGACTACCATTCTTGTAGCTACCAAAAGTTCTCCTTCCCTCTCCAAGCAATAGCCATTACGATTTCCGTTCGGACTCCTCATCTCGACGTAATTTTTTGGATGACAAGATTCTAGTATTATGAACTGATTATTCCTAGTCTGTAATTAATTCTCCATCTTTCACTCAATTATCTCATGAACTTATCTTTCCTTGAAGTTCTTGAGTGACTTCCGTTGAAGAAATAATCATCACCTTTTTGACTAGACTAAGTTGTACCGAGAGCTAGTTTGGAAATGGGTGCTTTGCACTTTCAAATTGCCATTTTTGCCTTTGAATTGTGCCGGTTCGCCTGAGCGCTTCTCAAAGTCAAACATGAGCGATGTGAAAATGCATACTCTATTTTGAGACTAGAAGAGAAATCCAAATATAATGTTCTTCCGAACGGATGGCGTATAACATATGGTACGCAACCGGAAAGAAGAGTACTATCTTGGAAACTCATCGGTGCAATTATCCTTGAAATAATCTTAAGCCTATATTTCCTCAACACCAAGACAGAGCTAATGCACTATCACATCTCTTAGTAATCCATGTTGTTTCATAAGCTCAACCATTCCAGCTTAAATCTTTTCCTTCATCATTGACTTTCACCAACCCCTTATAAATCTCGTGACTCCTGAATAAGTGCGATTCTTTATCACGGCATGAAAGTGGTAGATATTGACAACCAACACCTTGACATTCTAAATTTGGATCGAGGAGTTAGTATCAATGAGTTGTAAGTGAAGCTATACTCATGGAGGATGCTCTTCATGCTCATCAAGAAGAGGAACATACGGAACATTTAAGGACCATGCTACAACATCTAAGGGATCATCGGTTAGATGCCAAATTCAGTAAATATGAGTTTTGGCTGAAAAAGGTATCATTCCTAGGTCACGTGATATCAGCAGAAGAAGTGACTCGTTGATCCTGGTAAGGTAAAGAATTATCGGATTGGAAGCCATCTAAATCAGTCACACGGATCCGAAGCTTCTTAGGGTTGATCGGTTATTATAAAAGGTTCATTCCCAATGTCTCGAGAGATGGCCAAGCCACCGACCAAATTGTTGGAAAGAGGGATGAGAAGTACGAATAGAGCAATGAATGTGAAGAAGCTTTTCAGACATTGAAGAAGTTACTCACAACCGCACCGCAGTTAGCTCGGTCGGATTTGACCAAGCCATTTGAGGTGCACTCGTGATGCCTCGGGCACACGATTTGGATGTGTTCTAATGCAAGAAGATCGAGTAGTTGCCTACGCGTCTCGACGACTTAGGCGACAGGAGGAACACTATCCCACATAGGAGCTGGAATTAACAGTTGTGGTTCTAGCATTGAAGAGCTGGAGACACCATCTATTGGAAAGCTTGGTACATCTATACACGGACCACAAGAGTCTTAACTATATCATCACTCAAGAGGATCCGAACCTGTGTCAGCAAAGATGGTTAAGAGGAATTATGAGATCGAGATCCACTTCCGACTCGAGAAAGCTAGTTGCAACAACCTCACCGTTCAGCTATTGATCGAAGCATCTAAATAGGAAATTAGCGAGCCCGATCTTCAGATCCTTCCATATGAAGTAATGAGTAATTGGCCCTTATTCCTACTCTTGGTGAAGAAGTGGTAGCAACACAAAAGAAAGATGTTGGTATGAGTCACATTAAAAGACGAATTAAGAAGGGTGAAATGAAGTGTCTTCAAGGAGGTAGCGAAGATGTGATCCGAATCAAGAATAGGCTAGCGAGTGCCTAAGAACTTAGAACTTCGTAAGAAGATAATGGATGAAGCCCATACGTCCAAGTATTCTATTCATCCTGGAACCAATAAGATGTATCAAGACTTAAAGAAAAGATTTTGGTGGACAAGAATGAAACGAGAGATAGCAAGGTATGTCAACGAGTGCGATACTGTCGACGTGTCAAAGCGAGCATTTGAAGCAAGCAGGTCCACTTCAACCTCTAAGTATACCTGAATGGAAATGGGAAGATATCAGCATGGACTTTATTGTTGGATTACCGATGACTCCACGGAAGCACGACTCTATCCGGGTCATAGTTGACAGATTGACCAAGTCATCTCACTTTATACCGAGTACATACCAACTATAAGGCCAAGCAATATGCAGATCTATATATTTCACGTATCCTATGTTTGCATGGAGTACCCAAGACCATCATCTCGGATCGAGGAGCTCAATTTGTCTCTAGATTTTGGGAACAACTGCATGAATCATTGGGAACGAAGTTAATTCGAAGCTCAAGCATATCATCCTCAAACGGATGGACAAACAGAAAGAATCAATCAATATCTCGAGGATATGCTTCGAGCATGTGTTTTGACCTACGGCAAAGATTGGGAGAAATGTTTACCGCTGGCAGAGTTCTCATACAACAACAGCTATCAAGAGAGTGCCGGAATGTCACCGTTTCAAGCTCGTATGGACGTAGTTGTCGCACTCCTCCGAATTGGTCCGAAAGTGGAGAAAGAATAATCTTCGGACCCGACCTAGTAAAAGATGCGAGAAGAACAAGTACGTCTCATTCAACAGAATCTCAAGAGAGCTAAGTCTCGACGGATCGGCTATGCCGATAAAAGACGTCGAGAGTTGGTATTCAAGGTTGGAGACCAAGTCTATCTACGAGTATCTCCTACCAAAGGTGTTCAAAGGTTCGAAATCAAGGGCAAGCTAGCACCACGATACATCGGACCTTTTCCAATCCTGGAAAGATGTGGAGCTGTAGCATATCGTTTGGAGTTGCCAAGCACACTTGTCGGGTATACACAACATATTCCATGTATCTCAGCTGAAGAAGTGTTTGAAACCACCGGTGGATATACCGACAACTGAAGTGCAACAGATTACAACCAGACTTGACATATGACGAACGTCCGGTCAAAGTTCTCGACACCAAGGATCGAGTGACTCGACATCGGACCAACAAGTTCTACAAGATTCAATGGAGTAATCACTCGGAAGCTGAAGCTACTTGGGAACAAGAAGAGTTTCTTCGATCAAACTACCCCGAGTTCTTTAGTACTATCGTCTAGTCGTTTCCATCGTGAATCTCGGGACGAGATTTCTGTAAGGGGGAGGGCTGTAACAACCCTAAATACAAAAGTGCATGTTCATGTCATTCATAAGCATATCATCTTGTGCATTGTGAAAATATTGAATTTTGTTAGAGAAAATACACATAAAATATCAAACTAGTTAAAGATTAAAGGAAAGGCTTAAAAAGAATTTAAATAAAAGAGGAAATAATGTGTTTAACATTTTCTATTTCTTAAACATGCTAAATAAAGAATTATAAAAGTACTCTGAAATTATTTTGCTTTGTGAAAAGAATTGCAAGAAATAGACAAAGCTTCTTTTGTTAATTTATCTTGGAATTTGTAATTCGAAAGAAGTTTGGAATCTCAACCTGGTCTTAATATGAAAAATGTTTAAAATACTTTCAAATACATCCCTGTATTTTTCGTCGAATTTTTCGAGTGCTAGAAATGCGAGTTTTAATTAAGTCAAAGACGAGGGGTTTTATGTAAAACTGCCGCAGCCCCAAATCCTTTTCTTCTTTCTCTCCCTCCGAACCGCTCGACCGCACCGCCTCCCGGCGCCAGGCGCAGCTCGTCCGGGCCGCGTGCCTCCCTCCCTCCACGCCACGCAGTCGGTTGCTCGTTACCGCCTCGATTCGGGACGTGGAGATAAGCCCGGCCCGAGCTCCCCTCCTTTTCTTCTTTGGTTTTCCCCACCCGGACACCACCGCCGCGCCCCTCTGTTTCCCCACGGACCGGCCCTCTCCGGCCGTCCCCGGCGAGCCCCTACCCCAAACAGTGCGCCCGGCCCTCCCGAAACTCGCCCGGTGACCAATCGAGACCCCCGCACTAGAGCCCGAGATCGAGGCCATTCTTCACCGAGCCATCGCCACGACCGGCCGCCGCCACAACTCGAAATTCACCTTCCATGGTTAGTTGTCTTACCCGCTCTCTCTTCCCGGTGTGCGCCATGAGCTCCTCTATCTCTTCATGTACTCACCCTCGAGGTTCCCGTGCCAGGCACGGTGCAATTTTCCTCATTTTTCCATCGCTCCATGCACCACCGCCTATGGCTCCCCGGTGAACATAGGTTTCCGGCCACCCTAGGCGTCAACCATGCCGATGCCGGTGAAGGCCGCACCCTCCTGTTGCCGTAGGAAGAAACGGGAGTGGTTTTCATGCACCGTAGGCCGCGTGCGACCTCGCCGAACATCCGGTTGAGCCGCCCCTCGCCGCCGACGCCTTTTCCGGCCACCCCGCCGCCGTGGTCCTGCCTCCGCGATTCCCCGTGTTCTGCGGAGTGTTCCGAGCCATTTCCCCACCCGCCTCACTCCCCTCCGCCTCACTCCGGCGTAGCGCCGGCGCCGTCTCCGGCCACCACGGCCATGGCCGTGGTGTTCCTGGAGTTGGGCCGCGCGCGGGCCTCGCTGGGCCGGATTGGGCCGCTGGGCCGCCAAGGCGCCAGCTGGGCCTAGCTTCTTTCGGCCCATTGGTTCAATATTTTTTTCTTTTCGAATTTATCCATTTCCGGATTGTTTCAAACTTCAAAAATTCATAGAAAATTCAGGAAAAATCAGAAAAATGTCAAACAAAGTTCATTAGACTCCTAAAATTATTCTCTATTTAATTATGTATTCAAATACCTATTTTGAGAAATTATAATTTCATAGTTTAATTAATTACCTTTCTTTATTTAATAGGAGCTATTATTTTATGCTAATTATTAATTGTTTTTGAAAAATAAATTTCTTTAAAAATTAGAGATACTGCAGACGAAAGTGTTTGTGAAACCTGTTTTCCAAAATTCAACATAAACATCGTCAAATCATGTGATCCCAAATTAATAGCTTAAGCGTTATCACCTGTCGTTAAGTATTTATAATTGTTGTTTAAAAACATGATTAATTATTAATGAATGAACATGATTAATGTTTAATTATTAATTAATAACCATGATTAAGCAGTAATTAACGAGCATGATTAATTGTTAATTATTAGTTGATAATTACTGAACATAATGAATCGGTAATTGTCGGTTAATGAACATAATTAACAAAACCTTGCACATCATATCATCTTCATTCATGCATGCATGGTTGTGATTCGCAACGTATCGTTGGTCGACCTAGGTCCCGGCGTGATCGAGGTTCCGTCCGAGGTCGAGAAAGGAGACGGAAGCTTCGAAGTCGACCAGCACATTGAGGAAGCTAACCCCGACTCGAATCAAGGCAAGCCCCGGTGCATCCCACCTATGTTTTTAAAGTCTTTTCTTTTATCACGCTTATTGTGTCGTGATTGTGCATTAGGTTTCGGGAATTGCTTGACACCCTAGATGCATGAGTAGAATTCCTATGTTACCTGTTATCCATGTTGGTTTTGTGTCTCGATAGAAGCTACGCTTAATTCACGGGGCTACGGTAGAAGTCGAGTGGTGCTGAGCACACTCGCGAGCTGGTACTGGTCCGATCTTAAAGCATGGAGGCTTTAAGTTGATTGATGTCGTTCAAGTTGAAGTAAAAGATGAAGATGAAAATGAAATGGAGACCGGACGGGCCCTGTAGGAGAAAGGGCGGAGACGGGGTCTTGCAAGGTGGTAGCCCCGTCCGTGTCGGTCAAGGACCGTACCGTTGTTGGCCCTGTCGAGCAAGTATTTGAACGTACCGATTTACATGCTGGTGTTTATGGGGCCAGGAAGCCGATGTAACCTAATTGCCACAGCGGTTGGACGTAGCCCATCCCCTAATTGGCTGGAGAATGAGGTGAGGCCTCATGTCTCAAAGGGAGAGGAATGGGTGGTCGCTCACGGATGGGAGACTAACCCGGCCACTGCCAGGAATTAGCGTGAAAGGTTGTCGTATGCGACCAAAGGGGTGCGTATACGCCGTGTAAACGGGTTTTCCCAGCTGGTGAAATCGATTCGAATCGCTGTTTCTCGCAGTAATGAGTACCGCTTGTTCACCGTGTCACATCGTAGTTAATCAAGTGGAAGATGAAGGAAGAGGAATGAAAGAGTGGTTGTTTGAAATTATTCTTTTCCTGCAAACTTGATTGCAATAGTGATAGTCTGCAAACCTAGAGGTTAATGAACTTAACGTGAGCTAAAATACTGAAAGTAAGGACTCAACCTTTAATGTTGTTTTCGCAAAGGAGTAAACCCCACAGACGGAAAGCCTTTGCATACTAGGCGTCGGCCTTAGCGTGCCATGTTGACGGGTCGGTCTTGCTGAGTATTAGAATACTCAAGGTTTGTTCGTTATGCTTTTCAGGAATCGAGTCGCACTTCCACGACTAGTATGGTAGTTTCCGGAAGTGGAGTATTCTGAGGGTGGTTCCCACCAATGGGAACGAATCCCGACGTCGTGAAGAGGAAGGACCGTGATGTACGAAGGGCTCGATGCATCACGTTGATCGTTCATAGTGTTATGTTGTATAAAGTACAAGTTTCCGCTGTAATACTCGTAGGTTGTTAAACTTCAATAAGATTTATTATTCCGCTGCATCAATGTTTGTATTTCGAAAACCTGGTTGTATTATACCATGATGTATATATGCTGGCTTGTATGAGATGATACACTCGTTGTAACTCGCTTCGTCGAGTGTCCCTCTGTTCCGATTCCTGGGTGTCCCGGAGGGGATGTCACACCATCCTCATATGTTGTCCGGGGACCTCGGATTGCTTTTGCCAAAACATAAAATTTGTAGATCAATGCATCAGTGAGCATCATGCACAGATATTTTTTTAGCGTTATTACGGCACACTACTTTTAATATAGGCCGTTCATTCCTTGTGATCCAACGGTCCAAATTGATTGTTACCACCTTAATTTCCTGCTAACAAGTAGTAACAAATTTAGTAATGGCAGTTCGTAATCCAACGGTCCAGATTATTTTGTTACCACCTCGCAACTTGAGGTGATAAAATGTACCATAAAAAGAGATCTATTTTTTTTATCAAATAGCAGTGTGTACATGTGGGACACGGATCGGTGCTTATTTGTAGGAAACTAACCACCTGAGGAATGGTTAGAGTTATTTTTATTATATATATTACCAAATGGCATGGTGGGTAATTAAAATAACATAAATAGAGGTAATGTGGGATAATACCTTTATGGCTAAAAACATATAGCGTCATGTTACATACGCCCACAATACTTTTAAAGTATTGTTTTTTGTGCCAATAGCATTGCTTACAGGTGGGACACCCATCGAGCCTGTTGTAGGAAACTAACCACACGCGGAATTATTACAGTTATATGTCATTCTGAATTTTTTTGTTATATTTATTACCAAATGGCATGGTGGATAATTTAATAACATAAATAGGGATATTGTGGGCTAATACCTTTGTAATGGCACTGGTGGGTAATTTTTCTTTTTCTTTTTTCTATGATTAATGTGAGAATTTCTAGGTCTTGAGAGTATTTCTTCATAATTGAGGTTTCAAAAAAAAACTATGAACACATACTTGATTTTTAAAAGTGCTATATAAACATACTCATGTTTTTATATGAGGATACATCAAGTATATGGACATGCTCTTTTCTCTATATAGTTATCACTGAAATTTTTTATTTTGGGTATGTGTATATACTCAAAATGATAAATGGGTATGTACACATACCCAAGGTGGTTTTTTGAATGTGAGAGTAACTACACCTAGGAGTAGGATCATGTATATATATAATTTATATGAATATGATTTTCTAAATGGAAATGAATATGAAATACTCAGTCATTTAAGATAATATAACAACAAGCTATAGT
>JAUNZO010002971.1:0-112694 GCA_031894775.1 Chloris gayana | reverse complement strand
TGTGAGGACCCAAATTTCACCAACGTGAAACCCGGACCCTTTGTGCCTCTATGCCACTCCCAGGTGTGTGGCACGTACATCCAACACATGTTAGTACAGAAAAACCATAAATATAAAGAGTAATCAAGGCAAGATAATAGAATCTCCAAGTACATTATTAAAATGCATAAATCTCAATCTCAGGAGTACAAGAGCGTGGCACACAGGCCATCGCGAAATCATGTTAGGAGTCTAGCGAAGCGGAAGCAAAGCGGAAGCAAAGCGGAAACATCTCTGATGAAGAACCGTAGTGAAGTCCATACCCACAAGCAACTCGAGTGTAGGCGAGACCGTCACTCCTCCTCGTCAGCTCTCTCAACGGGCTCGGCCGGCTCCTCGGCAACGGCGTCTGAAAAACAAAGTGATAAAGCCGTGAGTACATAACGTACTCAGCAAGCCGCAAACTACCTAGCAACAATGTATGCATGTTGGGATAGTTCAAGGAAAGGCAAGGGCTAGCACCTAAAACATTATTCCTCAAGTCTATGTGAATCATATTTTATTATTAGTCAAATTTTATAAGTGGCCTTGCAGGAAACAACACAATCCTGCAAGGGTCAAATTTTATGTCCCGCACACCTCCACGGGACCACAGCTCGAAGCCGGAAGTAAAACACCTATCGGAGGGGAGAAGTAGTAAATGTTAATCAAGTGGATTTCTCTCGGTAGTGCCCATACTTTGGGCTAGACTATACGTATAGATTTATATATCTCTGCAGAGAGTAAGCAACCGTACCCACGTGAAGAGGTACTCAAACAAAAGACCACCGTCGTGGCCCAAGCAAAGCAACACTCACAAGATCACTCCTCAAAGCATCGAATGGGTGGCGCCCGTCCCTCGTGTCCGGGATCCTCTAACCACAACATAGGAAAAGAAGGTCCCGAAGGGTGTGACAAGGCGTACCACGGGCCAGGTGGGATATCCTCTCGCTCGTGGGTCGAGACAAACGCTCCAACACCCACTACCACTAATCTCTACACCACGGCGGGCCACCCATTCCTCCGCTAAGTATCATGATCCAGCCCGCCCATACAAGTCACGTGGTAAGCTAGTAAAGCCAAGAGAGGTATACGCACAAGAACCGGTCCTTAAGCTGCCGGGGCGAGTCACCATCCCTCTCCTCAAAACAACGAGTCTCAACAACGAGTGTCACCACAACAGGGGCCCCATAAACCCAAGGCCCCTACACAACCTGTACCCGCAACAGGTACTCTCCAATTAGAGACTCCCCGTAAGTCTCCCAGCACCTAACCACCTACACACTCGCCCCCGCAAAAGTCCTACAGGGTCTCTAGTACAGAAACTCGACACCTAAGAAACACCTACAATTTATTTTACACAAAAAACATGTATAGTCATCATGGGGTTCAATTAAGCAACTAAGCAAGTACTAAGCATGCGAGTAGCAGTAGAACAACCTATGGTAAACGAGTGGTAAGGATAGCATAGTATGGCATAGGTAAACTACAAGTGCAAGTAACCATTAATCATGCATGGTCCAATTTAATGCAAGTACTAAATAGGATCAAGAGTGGTCAAGGATTGCGGCTTGCCCGGATAGGGCTGCTCCCAGGCCGGGTCGGGGTACTCGTACTGCTGTGCTGGCGGTAACTCCTCAAACTGCGGCTCGGACGGAAACTCCTCGGTACCGTCCGACGGACGGG
Source organism: Chloris gayana (assembly GCA_031894775.1). Taxonomy (NCBI): domain Eukaryota; kingdom Viridiplantae; phylum Streptophyta; class Magnoliopsida; order Poales; family Poaceae; genus Chloris; species Chloris gayana. The sequence goes on along the minus strand of JAUNZO010002971.1, from coordinate 110,990 downwards.
TCGTGAAACAGGGGTTAGGCACGCATATCGAGACAAAAGGAAAAAGTACGAAACGGACGACGGAAATTACGGTACTAGAATATGACCAAAAGCTACACTAACGCGTAGAGAACGTCGCTACGAGTCCAACGCAACCGACCGCGTATTTTACCGACGCTCCAGGAAAAAGATATGAATTTCCAAAGAAAAAGGAATTATGGAAATTCAGGAAAATCCAATAAAAGAAATGGAATATTCTCTGGAATATTCCCCGACACGCGGGCACCACGTCAACGCCACGTAGATGCCACGCCAGCGCCACGCGGACCAAAATCTCCACACGTCGGCACCACGTGGCAATTCTTCCGCCACGTGGTCGCCACGTTGTTGCCACGCCGGACGACGCGTCGGCGTTACATCCGCATACTCCTATGCTGCGTGGCGCCTCATCGGCAGATATTCACGCCACGCAAGCGGTGACCTCCTCGCCACCTCGGCTACCACCTAGGCGCCACGCCGGCGGAAAGTCACGCCACGCGGGAGCCACAACAGCGAGACTTTCCGCCACATCTCCTGCCACCTCATCTCACCGAGAGAAGGGCGGCGCCGCCCGCGCTCCGCCACGGGGCTCGCCGGAGTTGACCCGCCCGGCCGCTACAGCTCGCCGGCACGCGAACCAAGCATACCGGGCGACTCCCCGGGCTAGCGCGCACCTGCCGGCGCACTGTCCCGGACACCGGCTCCCCTCCGACGAGCGGCCGGAGCTCGCCGGAGTTGGCGACGGCGGCGGGTGAAAGGGGGAATCCCCCGGCTACCAAAAGACCGCGCTTTGAGACCACCAAACTAAAGCTTGTGCACTCACGAACCCAACCGCAACCTTCCCGAGCCAAGAAACCCACCGGAGCGTCGCCGGCGGCGAGTTCCGCGGCGGCGGCTCAACGGTGTCCTGCGAATCCTAGCAAAGTCGCACCCTTTCTTCAATCTAACAAGCGCACGAGCAACGGAGGAACAAGGCAAAGGTAATTGAGCGCTAAGAGTAGCATGAGCAAGCTGCTAGACGCTAGCTCGCCGGCGTCCATGGCGACGCGGCGGCGGAAATCGACGGGAGAGGTCAAAACCCCTCGAATCAAGGGGGCGAGAGGGGAAAAGATGGGGTGACTCACCAGCAAGGTCCGGGGAGTCTCGGGGGAGAAGACGGGGCCTTGGCGACGACGAGCGACGGAGATGGACGGTGGCGGACGACGAACGGCGCGCGGATGACGACGGTGACCACGCCGTTTCTTGTTCCCGCAACCAAGGGGCGACGGACACGCGCTTAGCGCCGGAAGGGAGAGCGTGCGAAGGGAAGCCATGAACAAGCGACGGGCTTGGCTGCGACTCACCGGAGATGATGGTCGGAGACGGAGAAGACGGCGACTTGAAACTTCACGAGCGTCGCGCTCCACCTCCGGGGCCGCTCTCGCGAAACCAAGGGCACCGGCCGCTCGGCGTCTCACGCCGCGCGCGTTTATCAACACGAGCTCGCCAAGGTTCGAGTTCCGCCCATGGCGAGAGGGAATACCGCAGGCGGCGGCGCGGCTAGGGTTTGAGGGAAGGGGAAGGAAGAAGGAGACGGCGCAGGGGGCTTTGTCGGCGGCGGCCGGAGCACATAGCTTTGGGAGCACTACGCGACGGCCGTCCGAGGTGGCGGCCCTCGCGGTGCCGTGCGCCGGCGAGCGAGCAGGTGGGCGCCGAGGTGTAAAGGAGGAAGAAGCTCCCGTGGCGCTCGGGCTGGACCGGGCCGGGCTGGTGCGAGAGAAAGAAAGAGAAGGGAAGTGGGCCGGCAGGGTAGGATTCGGCCCAAGCGACGGTTTTCAACCTAAAAACGTTTGCGAATTGTTTGAAAGATTTTTCTTCGATTTGAACTCGAATTTCGCAACAAATTCATTTGAATCACTTCCAAGTTCCGAATGATTTTATTACATGAATATTTAGTACATTCTTCGGGCTGTTACGGACTCCCCCTTACAAGAATCTTGTCCTCGAGATTTCACTCCTCATCCTCGAACAAGTGAGGGAAGTCCTTCCTCAAGTTATCCTCCATCTCCCAAGTAGCCTCTCGCTCGGTGTGGTTACTCCACAACACCTTGCAGAACTTGATCTTGCGGCTTCTTGTTTCCTTGAAAGCCACATCCAAGATCTTGACAGGGTACTCCAAGTACTCAAGACTGTCCTGTAGGTCCAACACCTCCGGTGCAACCTGCTCCTCCGGCACACGAAGACACTTCTTGAGCTGCGAAACATGGAACACATCATGCACTCCGGCAAGGTGTCCCGGCAACTCAAGCTGGTAGGCGAGATCTCCAATCCTCCTCACCACACGAAAAGGTCCAACAAACCTTGGTGCCAGCTTGCCTCGCACGTGGAATCTGCGAGTCCCACGAAGTGGAGAGACCTTGAGATAGACATAGTCCTCAACAAAGAACTCTAAAGGTCTCCTCCTCTTATCTCGCATAGCTCTTCCGCCTGCTCCGAGCAACTCGGATATGCTCTCTCACTTGCTCAACCTTCTCTTCAGCCTCTCTCACAAGATCCGGTCCATAGAAAGACCTCTCTCCAACTTCTGCCCACATGAGAGGTGTCCTGTACTTCCTCCCATACAAGAGCTCATTGGGTGACATCTTGATGCTCGCCTCGATAGAAGATAAGGAATCATAAGGAAAAGAGAGTGAAGGAAGTTAAAAGACAAAGAGAAGAAGACGTCGATATACTTGCCCGGTAGCTGTTGTTGTAAGAGAACTCAGCAAACGACAGGCTCTCCTCCCAATTCTTGCTGTAGGTAAGCACACAAGCTCTCAACATATCCTCCAAGGTCTGATTCAGCCGCTCCGTCCGACCATCCGTCCGAGGGTGATAAGCTGTGCTAAAGTCCAAGCGAGTGCCCATAGCTGCATGCAAACTCCTCCAGAACTTAGCCACAAACCGAGGACCACGATCGGATACTATAGTGAGGGGTGCTCCATGTAACCTCGGAATGTTATCAATGTACAGCTTCGCAAGGGCGCCCACATGGTAGTCTCGTCCCGACGGCTATAAAGTGGGCGGCCTTGGAGAACCGATCCACAATCACCCAGATGGAATCATGACCCTTCGGCGTGCGAGGTAGTCCAACAATGAAATCCATGCTGATGTTCTCCCATTTCCACATAGGAATCTCAAGAGGCTTGAGCAAACCGGCTGGCTTCCGATGCTCGCCTTGACCCTCCCGCAAATGTCACACATCCCCACAAACCGAGCAATGTCCCTCTTCATGCCTTCCCACCAAAACTCAGTACGGAGATCCTCATACATCTTTGTGTTCCCCTGGGTGGATCGAGTAGCGAGAACAAGTGAGCCTCTCGCAAGATCTCATCTCGAATCCCTGCACCTCCAGGAACCACAATCCGATCCTTGTACCAAAGCACACCATCACCATCCACTCGAACCCAGGTGCCTTATCCTCCTTTATCTTTCCCTTGATCGACTCCACAAGACTATCAACCTTTTGCTTTTCCTTGATCCGATCTCCAAGAAGACTCGTGATCCTCAACTCATAGAGATAGCCCTCAGGAATGAGCTCCACTCCATCCCTCATCATCTCCTCAAACACCTCCGACCGACTCGTCATGAGAGAAGTGCAATAGGCCTTGCGACTCGGCGCATCCGCAACAACATTGGCCTTGCCAGGATGGTAGTTGATGCTCAAATCATAATCCTTGATCAACTCAAGCCATCTCCTCTCGCCTCATGTTCAGCTCCGATCGCGTGAAGATATACTTGAGGCTCTTATGATCCGTGAAAATCTCACATCTGCCACTAATGAGATAGTGCCTCCAAATCTTCAAAGCATGAACAACTGCTGCAAGCTCAAGATCATGAGTGGGATAGTGCTTCTCATGTGTCTTCAACCGCCTCGAAGCATAAGCCACAACCTTCCCGTTCCGCATGAGCACACAACCAATCCCATGAGTGGAAGCATCACAAGTACACCTGGAAGTCCCGACTAAGATCCGGCAAAGTGAGCACGGGTGCGGTGGTCAATCTAGTCTTGAGCTCCCGAAAGCTCCTCTCACGCTCCGGGGTCCACTCAAAGGTGACATTATCCCGCAAGAGCTCCGTCATGGGACGAGCTATCCGAGAGAAATCCTCCACGAAGCGACGGTAGTATCCAGCCATCCCCAAGAATTTCCTCACATCCTTGACACACTCGCGGTGACGGCCAACTCACAACCGTCCGAACCTTCCCAGGATCCACACACACTCCCTTGGCATTGATGACATGCCCTAGGAAAGCCACTTCCTCAAGCCGAACCTGCACTTGCTGAACTTGGCATACAACCGATTTTCCTTCGACCTCTCCAAGACAACCCTTAAGTGATGTGCATGCTCTTCGGCGGACTTTGAGTACACAAGAATGTCATCAATGAAAACCACCACAAACTTATCCAACTCTGCCATGAAGACCTTGTTCATCATGTTCATGAAGTAGGGAGGGGCATTGGTCAAGCCAAAGGAAGCAACAAGTGAACTCGAACTGCCCATACCCGTACAGGAATAGATAAGAAGTAAAATTCAAGGTAGGGCGATCATGCAAGAAAGATAACAACGGAATTGACAAAGCGGTAACAAAGATCCATACCTACTCACGAAGGCAGTCTTAGGAATGTCACACTCGCGGATTTTCATTTGATGATAGCCGGATCTCAAATCAATGGAGGAGAAATACTTTGCACCCTTCAACTGATCAAACAAATCATCAATCCGCGGCAAGGGGTACTTATTCTTGATGGTGACCTCGTTCAAAGAAGGATAATCAACACACATCCTGTCAGTACCATCCTTCTTTTTCACAAACAGAACAGGGGATCCCCAAGGTGAGGCACTTGGGCGAATGAACCCCTTACTCAACAAATCATCAATCTCCTGCTTAAGCAACACCAACTCATCGGAAGACATGCGATACGGCCTCTTAGCAATAGGAGCCGTGCCAGGGAGAAGATCAATCACAAACTCAACATCCCTATCTGGTGGATGCCCCGGCAAATCATCGGGAAAGACCTCGGGATACTCACAAACCACGGGTATCTGCTCAAGTGACAACCCCCGCAGGTGACAAAGCTGTGCCGGCAACTTGGGAGCAACCGGTGTGAAACACACAACCACTCCTCGGTGGTTCTCCAAGGTCACAATCCGCTCATCACAATAAATCACCCCCTTGTTCTTTGTCAACCAATCCATCCCAAGAATCACCTCAATCCCGGAAGACGGCAAGAGAGCCAAATCAGCCAAGAACCGAACACCCTCAATCAAGATCTGAACTCGACGGCAACCCGTCATACACTTTGAAGCACCAAGTGGAGAAATAGCGAGCACAGGAAAATCGAGCAAGACGACAGGAATCTTAAGCTTCGCAACGAACGCAGAAGACACGAACGATCTAGTCGCACCAGTATCGAAAAGAACGAAGCTAAACAGAGTTAACCGTGAAACTCACCAAGGACGACGTCCGGCGCCTGCTGTGCATCCTCAACCGTGAGGTGGTGAAGTCTAGCACGAGAGGCACTCTGCTGCGGCTGCTGTCTAGCTGCCGACCGTACAGGACGGGGAGCACCGCGGAACCGCTGCTGCTGCGGTGGCTGCGCTGCTGGCCTGGGTGTGGTGAAGGTGGTAGGAGCTCTCCGACCCACGTTGGGACACGAGTAGTACTTGTGCCCCGCCCGACCGCACCTGGAAGCACCCGTTGGCGAAGGGCATCCCACCGCTCGGGGGCCTCCACCCGGACTGCTGTGGTGCTGGAGCACGCCGGTACTGCTGACCCTGCGGTGCGAACTGCCTCTCGCCCTGAGCTGCCAAACCGCCCCTCGTGGTGGGCGAGTGAACTGCTGCTGCTTCCCGAGCAAACCTATGCCTCTCGCTGTCCTCCGGATCGGTCCAGCTGCCCTCCCGACCTCTTGTGTGCCTCAATCCTCTTGACCTTCTCAATGCTATCCTCAACCTCAATGGACTTATCCACTAGCTCCTTCGGGGTAGAGCACCCGCCACGTGGGGTCCAATCTCAGCCTTGAGACCCCGCTTGAAGTAATAGATCTTGTCCTGTTCAAAGGGAAATAGAAATTCACGAAGAGAAATGAGATGAAGAGAAAACAACAAGGAACGTGTTGAGCAAAGCATTGTGAAGTGAAGATAGTGATTATTTGAGACGAAAAACTGAAAGAGAGATTTTTGACCTGCTCGGTGGAAACGTCACGAGGTGAGTAGCGTGACAGCTCGATCCACCTGTGGTAGTACTCGGGCACACCCATCGATCCCATCTTCGGATTCCGGAACTCATCCGCCTTCCTGTCCATCACTCCCTTGGGGATGTGCTCGAGCTCCGAACTCCTGCTCAAACTCATCCCAAGAGATACTGTCTCGGGTCCTGGTGGTTGGCCACGTAAGTGTCCCACCACGCGCCGGCTGCACCTCCGAGCAGGTAAGTAGCCGGTGACACACACTCGGCGTCGGTGCAATCCATCATCACTAGCTGCTTGGACACCGTCCCGAGCCAGCTGTCGGCGTCCAAGGGGTCGGTGCAGTGGGAGAACGTCTCTGGCTGCAGCCTCGCGGAAGGCCTCCTTCCTCAAGTCGGACCGGCTGCGGCCTGCGTGCCGTGGCTGCTGCCGCTGCTGCTGCAAGATCTGCTCGTGGTGCTGCTGCTGCTGCTCGCTGCTGCTGCTGTAGCATCCGCATCAGACCTCCAAGGATGTGGGTCCGGTTCGCCATCACGTCGGCGAGAGTCCGAGCAGGGGAGGCGGTGGTGGTATCTCCTGCTGCTCGGCCTCCTCCTCGCTGGCTCGGCGCCTCCTCGCCGTGCCTGGTGCCTCCTGCTGTCCGAGCAACCTCTCGGCTCTCCAGCTGCGAGACCCGGTGGTGCCTCTCCACCGCGGCCACGCCCACGGCCACGAGCGCCCACGGCTCCTCCTCCACGACCACGGCCCCTCGCACCGCGGCCTCGCGCAGCTGCTGCGGGAGCTGCACGACCTCCGCCACGGCCACGGCCTCGGCCACGTCCTCCGGGGGCCTGCTCGTCAACCTCCATAGCTGCCTGGTCAAACTGCACGTGTAGACCCCTTCCTCTCGGCATCTGTTAACAAAGGCACAAATCCAACGGTTAGTACGGGTTATCCAACACTTTCTTCAAGTCTTGAAAGAATCTTCATGAGTAAAAAAATAGCATGCAGATCATTCATCCAAGCAAACATGGTAAGGCATATCCATTCAGTCACATCTTATGTTGAGAACTTTAAACGTTAAGACAGATTTCAAAGTTTGATGAAAGGAGCTTAGCAGATTAAAGATCTAGATCATGTCCTTATTGTTACGTCCAGTTTCTACGGGTCTCGTTCCTACAGTCAAGTATGGCTCGATACCAATCGTGAGGACCCAAATTTCACCAACGTGAAACCCGGACCCTTTGTGCCTCTATGCCACTCCCGGGTGTGTGGCACGTACATCTAACACATGTTAGTACAGAAAAACCATAAATATAAAGAGTAATCAAGGCAAGATAATAGAATCTCCAAGTACATTATTAAAATGCATAAATCTCAATCTCAGAAGTACAAGAGCGTGGCACACAGAGCCATCACGAAATCATGGTAGGAGTCTAGCAAAGCGGAAGCAAAGCGGAAACATCTCTCGATGAAGAACCGTAGTGAAGTCCATACCCACAAGCAACTCGAGTGTAGGCGAGACCGTCACTCCTCCTCGTCGCCTCTCTCAACGGGCTCGGCCGGCTCCTCGGCAACGGCGTCTCGAAAAACAAAGTGATAAAGCCGTGAGTACATAACGTACTCAGCAAGCCGCAAACTACCTAGCAACAATGTATGCATGTTGGGATAGTTCAAGGAAAGGCAAGGGCTAGCACCTAAAACATTATTCCTCAAGTCTATGTGAATCATATTTTATTATTAGTCAAATTTTATAAGTGGCCTTGCAGGAAACAACACAATCCCGCAAGGGTCAAATTTTATGTCCCGCACACCTCCACGGGACCATAGCTCGAAGCCGGAAGTAAAACACCTATCGTAGGGGAGAAGTAGTAAATGCTAATCAAGTGGATTTCTCTCGGTAGTGCCCATACTTTGGGCTAGACTATACGTATAGATTTATATATCTCTCGCAGAGAGTAAGCAACTCGTACCCACGTGAAGAGGTACTCAAACAAAAGACCACCGTCGTGGCCCAAGCAAAGCAACACTCACAAGATCACTCCTCAAAGCATCGAATGGGTGGCGCCCGTCCCTCGTGTCCGGGATCCTCTAACCACAACATAGGAAAAGAAGGTCCCGAAGGGTGTGACAAGGCGTACCACGGGCCAGGTGGGATATCCTCTCGCTCGTGGGTCGAGACAAACGCTCCAACACCCACTACCACTAATCTCTACACCACGGCGGGCCACCCATTCCTCCGCTAAGTATCATGATCCAGCCCGCCCATACAAGTCACGTGGTAAGCTAGTAAAGCCAAGAGAGGTATACGCACAAGAACCGGTCCTTAAGCTGCCGGGGCGAGTCACCATCCCTCTCCTCAAAACAACGAGCCTCAACAACAAGAGTCACTACAACAGGGGCCCCATAAACCCAAGGCCCCTACACAACTCGTACCCGCAACAGTACTCTCCAATTAGAGACTCCCCGTAAGTCTCCCAAAGCACCTAACCACCTACACACTCGCCCCCGCAAAAGTCCTACAGGGTATCTAGTACGGAAACTCGACACCTAAGAAACACCTACAATTTATTTTACATAAAAAACATGTATAGTCATCATGGGGTTCAATTAAGCAACTAAGCAAGTACTAAGCATGCGAGTAGCAGTAGAACAACCTATGGTAAACAGTGGTAAGGATAGCATAGTATGGCATAGGTAAACTACAAGTGCAAGTAACCATTAATCATGCATGGTCCAATTTAATGCAAGTACTAAATAGGATCAAGAGTGGTCAAGGATTGCGGCTTGCCCGGATAGGGCTGCTCCCAGGCCGGGTCGGGGTACTCGTATCGCTGTGCTCGGCGGGAACTCCTCAAACTGCGGCTCGGACGGAAACTCCTCGGCACCGTCCGACGGACAGTGTCGTGAAACGAGGGTTAGGCACGCATATCGAGACAAAAGGAAAAAGTACGAAACGGACGACGGAAATTACGGTACTAGAATATGACCAAAAGCTACACTAATGCGTAGAGAACGTCGCTACGAGTCCAACGCAACCGACCGCGTATTTTACTCGACGCTCCAGGAAAAAGATATGAATTTCCAAAGAAAAAGGAATTATGGAAATTCAGGAAAATCCAATAAAAGAAATGGAATATTCTCTGGAATATTCCCTGACACGCGGGCACCACGTCAACACCACGTAGATGCCACGCCAGCGCCACGCGGACCAAAATCTCCACACGTCGGCACCACGTGGCAATTCTTCCGCCACGTGGTCGCCACGTTGTTGCCACGCCGGACGACGCGTCGGCGTCACATCCGCATACTCCTATGCTGCGTGGCGCCTCATCGCGCAGATATTCACGCCACGCAAGCGGTGACCTCCTCGCCACCTCGGCTACCACCTAGGCGCCACGCCGGCGGAAAGTCACGCCACGCGGGAGCCACAACAGCAGACTTTCCGCCACATCTCCTGCCACCTCATCTCACCGAGAGAAGGGCGGCGCCGCCCGCGCTCCGCCACGGGGCTCGCCGGAGTTGACCCGCCCGGCCGCTACAGCTCGCCGGCACGCGAACCAAGCATACCGGGCGACTCCCCGGGCTAGCGCGCACCGCCGGCGCCTGTCCCGGACACCGGCTCCCCTCCGACGAGCGGCCGAGCTCGCCGGAGTTGGCGACGGCGGCGGGTGAAAGGGGGAATCCCCCGGCTACCAAAAGACCGCGCTTTGAGACCACCAAACTAAAGCTTGTGCACTCACGAACCCAACCGCAACCTTCCCAGTGCCAAGAAACCCACCGGAGCGTCGCCGGCGGCGAGTTCCGCAGCGGCGGCTCAACGGTGTCCTCGCGAATCCTAGCAAAGTCGCACCCTTTCTTCAATCTAACAAGCGCACGAGCAACGAGAGGAACAAGGCGAAGGTAATTGAGCGCTAAGAGTAGCATGAGCAAGCTGCTAGACGCTAGCTCGCCGGCGTCCATGGCGACGCGGCGGCGGAAATCGACGGGAGAGGTCAAAACGCCTCGAATCAAGGGGGGCGAGAGGGGAAAAGATGGGGTGACTCACCAGCAAGGTCCAGGGAGTCTCGGGGAGAAGACGGGGCCTTGGCGACGACGAGCGACGGAGATGGACGGTGGCGGACGACGAACGGCGCGCGGATGACGACGGTGACCACGCCGTTTCTTGTTCCCGCAACCAAGGGGCGACGGACACGCGCTTAGCGCCGGAAGGGAGAGCGTGCGAAGGGAAGCCATGAACAAGCGACGGGCTTGGCTGCGACTCACCGGAGATGATGGTCGGAGACGGAGAAGACGGCGACTTGAAACTTCACGAGCGTCGCGCTCCACCTCCGGGGCCGCTCTCGCGAAACCAAGGGCACCAGCCGGTTCAGCGTCTCACGCTGCGCGCGTTTATCAACACGAGCTCGCCAAGGTTCGAGTTCCGCCCATGGCGAGAGGGAATACCGCGGGCGGCGGCGCGGCTAGGGTTTGAGGGAAGGGGAAGGAAGAAGGAGACGGCGCAGGGGGCTTTGTAGGCGGCGGCTGGAGCACATAGCTTTGGGAGCACTACGCGACAGCCGTCCGAGGTGGCGGCCCCTGCGGTGCCGTGCGCTGGCGAGCGAGCAGGTGGGCGCCGAGGTGTAAAGGAGGAAGAAGCTCCCGTGGCGCTCGGGCTGGACTGGGCCGGGCTGGCGCGAGAGAAAGAAAGAGAAGGGAAGTGGGCCGGCGGGGTAGGATTCGGCCCAAGCGACGGTTTTCAACCTAAAAACGTTTGCGAATTGTTTGAAAGATTTTTCTTCGATTTGAACTCGAATTTCGCAACAAATTCATTTGAATCACTTCCAAGTTCCGAATGATTTTATTACATGAATATTTAGTACATTCTTCGGGCTGTTACACATGTGGTGGCTTGGATATTGAAATATATTCTCTATTCTAAAAAGTAAAGCCTGACAATATTAAAAAAATACCTTAACACTGCAATGTTTATCAAAGAAATAGCTAAAAAACTGATATCGAGGGTGCATCAATGGCCTAGACAAATCATACCCGTAAGAAAAGTATTAACAACAATAGAATTGATTTGTCATAACAAGGGTAGTGGTGGTTGAACTTTAAACATCAACAGCGTGGATCTTATCAGTAACAATGTAATAAATTGATGCTATCTACTTTAACAGGAGTTTGCCCGTACTCCCAGTAATGACATTCCTTCATTCCTTCTTTCTATTTGTAGCCAACAAACGAATTTCCACCAGAATTTGTGAACCACAACTTGTATGGTGAATAGCGACTTATTTGTTAATACACCATAAAACCAAATAATCTTTCATATATATAGTTATCACGTCACATAGTCGATAAGTATACAGAAAGCAACAGACCTTTCATACCTGCATTTCAAATCATTAGACTCTACAGCCATTGTAACGTGATGAGGATACAAGACGGTTCTATCCAAATAGCTAGTAACAGGCCCTTGATACCTGCATTTCACATCATTATACTGTACCACCATTGTCACGTGACGAGGAAAAGGTGATATACAAGATGGTTCTATGTTATGTATGAAATGAGCCATCTTATCATCTACTTACTAATTGAATGTTCTTTTCGAAGCCTCCACATTTAACCACATTTAAACGGAAAAACATATCCTAAAATTCTCATGGAAAAGCAAAACATCCGGCCATTGATTTATAGTTTTCTTTTCATTATACACTGAATCGTAGATGGACAAAGTACGAGTATCCAGAATAATTAGGACTCCTCCTGATGTGACGAATCCAGATACATGACCAAAGCTTGTGTGGAAAGTTCAATCCAACATTACCTTGATCTTGACCTGCATGCAGTACATGCATCATATGCTTGTGTATCCTCTCTTCGACGATGTGAGAGTTTGTTTTCAGCTGACGACATGCAGGATTAATTAGAAGTCGCCACCAATCTCGTTAATCTACACTATATCTGACGGCGTCACCCTATATTGTCTGGATGAGGTCTTTGAGAACATTGTCTACGTATGTATCATGGAAGTATTTCAATTGCAACGACGGCCATATATATATATATATATATATATATATATATATATATATATATATATATATATATATATATATATATAGAACTCCTATATAGAACCTTGGGTACTGAATAAGTTATTTAGTACCCCGGCCAGCCAACCGAGCCATAGTTGCACGCACGCACCACCCAACTCACCAAAACACGTATTCAAGCGTGCGTTAATTTCTTCTTTAATGCCCAGGCCATTGTCCCACCAGAGCCAACTACGTGGTCAAGCCAATGGAACCAATAGCCAGCCAAGACACGGATGCTAATTCCCTACTAATTAAGTGCTCTTTGATTGTGGGGTTAATTATAGTAAAAAAATTCTCCTCTTTCATTGCCGCTAATTCATTCCAATTATCCTCTCACGTTTTCCTCCCTCTTTATAAGCCTTCCATAGTGGCTTGGTAAACCTGGAGTTGAGATGTAAAATCTGGAGGACGCCGCATTACAATCTGACGAGCTCAGCGCTAGCCATTCCCCGTGCATCCCTCAACATCAAGTTCGAGCATTGCTTTCGGCGGCCAATCCGATGGAGCCCAGGACCTAATCAGGTATGCATGGAGGCCCTCAACGCCACCTTTTTCTACGTCCATGTGTTATTATTATAAGCTGATATGAGAGAGATTATGGTTTGATTTTGATATCGTTCAGAGTTCAAGAAGAAGATATCAATTAGTATTCAACTCCCCATCGACTGGAACTGCTGAGTACCAGCATCGTGCGAGTTGAAAACAATCCGATGGACGTCTGATTCTGCCATGGTGCCAAAGTCTTATGCGCAGGAGCTCCATGATGATTAGTTAGCTGCAAACAAGCGGTTCTCCGTGGTCCACTGTTTCACGAGGATCTGATTGACTTCTGACGCAGATTGTGATTGCAGTTCCAAACGTGTAAAGATTGTGTATTGAAGAAAAACGTTTAGATCTAAAATTAGTTTATATTCTTGTTAATATAACATAGCGCAGATCTCCTGTGTTTTCTAGAAAAATAACACTAATTTTGTTTGTTCGAGCAATGCAACTCTTCTACGATTGAACGTGCTTGTGTTTATGCAGTCAAATTTTTTGTTTGTGACTTAACATGGCAACATATGTTTTTTGTAGAACTATTATTTGTTTAAGAACTAGAATAAGCTCCATCAGTTCCCTTTGAGAATTTACTGTCCCACATACTTTGTAAACTAACTAATAGAGCTCATCTGGCCTACGTACGAATGTTATTTATGCTCTGATTTGATATTTTAACAATCACCATCTACCATATATAGGATCCCGTGCCACTAATTTTTCAATAAAAATAAGAACATCTTTTTAAAAAATTTATGCATAAGCAACCTATTATTTATGCTATAGCCAGGTGTTTGGCAGACAAACGATTAAACGTGTTGACACTTTACGTTCCAATGCAATATGTATTTATGATTTGTAAGTTCCTAGATTTCTGCTACCAACCAAAGATTTTATGATTCATCATCTCTCGTTTTATATGTGGCAATGCAGTAACTCTTTATGACTTATACACACAAGTAATATTCCACGTTTTAAAATCAGCCTTTACGACATGCATGTATGACTAGCTTCCAAATGATCAACTTCTGTATGGGACAACCTTAAATTCATAATTAAAATCACTACTCTTTTGTGACATACACAAATCAAAATTTATGTTCTTAACTCTGGTTTTTATGGATGCTAATCTATTAATTTATGATTTAAAATTATGACATATGTGACTTTATTTACTTCAACTTATCACCATGACCATCTCACTATTTGCATGTCACAGTACCAGATCATATTTTTATGAGTTGAGACATGGAATTTATGATTTTACGTCCCTAAGTTTTACTAACCCCACTCACCGCATCCCATCTAAAAACCATAACACGCATATAGTTTCATGACCTTTTATATGTATCCGAGCCAAAATGATCTTAATAAATTACACTTTCGCAACCCCAAACGAATGAATCAGTTGCTCTTGCAACTATTTCAATCTGTTCCCTAACCATTGTGAAAGAGTAATTCACAACAAAACAATGGCATTACGAGACCAGATGTGTTACAAATATATCTGGTTCTTCTCTACATGTAATAATGATTTGCAGAATAATATATCATGTGCAACATTCCTAATTTATAAATTAGTAGCAGTCATAAAAACCAATAAACTTTTGTAGTAAAATCTCTTCCTGAAAAGGAAAACTCTTCCATAACAACAAAAATGTGATTATGGGTAACAAACTTTAATTTAGGTGGGTCTTGGTCCAAGTAAATTACTGATGGATATTGAGGTTGTAGGAACTGAAGTTTATGATCCTCGAGAGCTATATTTACAACCATGTTTCAATAGAAATGTATGCTTAACTACATCCTGATAAAACATGCAGTTATCATAAAGAAAAAAATCATTTGAATCATTAGCGAAAATATTTTTTTTGTGAAAGTGTGGTATTCAAGTGAATTGACCTTTTCATGGTTGCATTGCAATAATAAAAATTGGCACCCTCGAGCTTTGAACTAAGAGAATTTATTTAAGCTATTTCTATCTGAAAGTAAAATCTTTAAGAGGTTTTTATGCTTCAAAGTAATTGATTTTTGAATTAAATATCATTACACACTAAAATACTATTTGAAATGACAAGTGTTTATGATTACCATGAATGCTTTTGACAACCCATAGGACTGGTGCACAATTCTGAGGCCGTTTTATACTATAAATAGTGTATGTTCTAACTCTAAAACTCTCATGCTGAAATAGTAAGAATAGTACAGATAGAGAATAAATATTTAGCAGGAACCTTTATTCTACACATAATAGTGTTTCCAATTATATGCTTTGGTTCATCAATCCGAGATATCCGGTGTCAATGATTAAACTAATAGTAAATGGTTGGTCTGGCAAGTAACAATCTCTGCATGCATGCACAACCGGATTTTTAATGCACGTACTAATAATGATATTTGCCTGCAGACTAGGTGCGTTCTGTGGGATGGAGGGTCGGGTTGTTACTAGTGAATCAAAAAATGAGTTTTTACGTGTCAATAAAAAAGAAAATGAGTTTTTACTGGTGCCTCCTAATGTTTATGCATACACGGCACATTTATATAGCACTAGCAGAGTGATTGGCCCAGTGACACTAGCGTAGGATAGATTATATTAGCTTATGCAGCTGAAACTATAAAAGTTTGTCATGTACCAATAATAAAGCGTTTTCCATTCATGGTAGGTGCTATCGTGTGAATAGGTATTCAATCACGTCGTTGGAGTTTCCTTAACAGGTGGTGTCGTGAGTTCCGTGATTTATTTCATCTATAATCTCATCCATACTCATTAATAGCTGGTGCGGTGGGTGCTGGTGCCTCCGGCCACGCTGGTGAGTCTGGGGTGCGCTCATTTGGCCTGGGTACTGAATAAGCTATTCAGTACCCAGGGTACCCATTAGCGCAGGGTCATATATATATATATATATATATATATATATATATATATACCTATCGCTGCAGCCATCGAGGTCATATAACTGGTAAGAGACTTTCATTTAATAATATAAGGCACAACAGAGGTCAGGTGATCTTTTTTTTAATTAAGTAACATATGTACAACGTGAAGTAAGAAGCAAACAGGTCAAATCTGAACCATTTGCCCAGCATTCGTAGGAATATTAGATTAATGAATAACTCAACTTGAGATCTAATACTGATCATTCAAAGTAGGAGATCTATCCCTTATTGTACTCTCTTCGTCATACAAACCAGAAGCTAGATAAACTTTGAAGTATGATTCAAAGAAAAACGGCACATAATAATAGATTGCAAAGATGGCCAATTATGAAGATATCAGTACAGACTCTATAGTTTCTTGCATAATTTTCATGGATGAGCTATATTATATTTAAAGTATATTTCATGTGAATGCTATCAGTGTAAGTATCATAACAGTACACAACAGTGAAATGTGCACTGTAGCAGTAGGCGAAATGTTGCGTGCGTCGCTAAAAATACGTACCTACAACGGCGGACCCAATTACCCACTGCTGAAACATTCACTGTAGTGGCGGGTGGTAATGTCACCCGCCACTACCAAAAAAGCCAGCCAGAACAGCCGGAATCCAGCAGCCGCGTCGCCACCTGCACCCTGCCCTGCCGGATGGGCCGCCACCGGACACCACGCCCAGAGGTGGCGTCGCTGCCAGCACCTCAGCTACCGCACCAATAGGCGTCATAGCCGCCCGCACCCCGGCCGAATCCGACCGTGCCTACACCTGAGGGGCCACTGGACGACGCACCGGGAAGGGTCGCTACCGCCACCACCCCGCCGACTCCTCTGACCTGATTTTTCCGCACCTGCACCAGAGGGGCCACTGCTGGCCGCGCCCAGTCCGGATCATGCCGCACCCCGAGCTGGATCTGGCTATGCCAGCACCGGAGGGCCACCACCGCCCGTGCCCCTAGCCGGACCCTGCACATGAGGCTGGCCGCGTGCCGCCTTGGGCTTGAGGGTGGCAAGGTGGGGAGCGAGGAGGGCCAGATTGAGAGAGTGTCCAGAGTTTGGGTCGCCGGAGAGAGAGAGAGGCGGTTGTGTGGCAGAATAGGCCGAGCAATGGGCCACATTGTGGTACGCTGCTATAAATTGATTTTTAAAGATGGGCCACATTGCGATGGGCCACTATAATTAGGCTTCATTTGTAGAGGCGGACTGTAATGCTACCGGCCACTAAAAATCAATTTGAAAAGTGGATTACGTCGTGATCCGCCAAGAAAAATCATTTTAAATTTGTAATGGTGGATTTTTTTAGCCCACCGTTAGGTGAATTTATGTGCGCAGCAATAGTGGGTGTTTCCAGTAGTTGTATTTTCAATTGCAAAGCCATGGAGGTCATATAACCGGCAGGAGAATTTCAGTCGCAATAAAGGGGTCAAGAGCAAATCATCCGAGGAACACAGTTTCGAAGTGAGTAGCAAGAAGGTAAAAGCTGACCTCTTCCCGAGCATCCTTATGAAGCATAATTATCTCGACTTGAGGTCCAATGCTGATCATGCAAAGTAGGAGAGCTATACCTTAATTATTATCAACTTTCACAGCGTGCAAACCACCCTTGGCTAGATATCTTGGACGGATGTTTAAAACTTAAACTACAGGTAATAGTAACAAATTCCAAAGATGAACTTCATATCCAGTGACGAATATATCAATATACTAATAGTATGTTCACGTGCATAATTTCCATTGACAAGCTATAATATTTCAAGTGTCCTTCATGCACATCCACTAAAAAATTATTAACATTTAACTTCCTCCTTGATGCATACTAGTATATATATGCATTCAATACATATTACCTTTCCAATTTAAAACAATAACTAAATATATGGTAGACATGTTTATGCACTTAAAGGGTATGATACACCATGATGTTTCCATCGTATATATAATTCTGGACTGCATAAACCTAGTCAAGTTCATTCATAGCTATTTGGTGGTTTGGTTTCTCCCATTCATGATGATATGCTATATGAATTTTCATGTAATGCTAAGTTTTGTATCCTATGAAGTTCACCACGGTTCATGTGATTGTGCCTACTTTGCATGCTTTATAGTTTTCACTAACAAAAAAAGCAAAAATATGACATGAGTGATAAATCATTTTTTAAAACTATAAAACATGAAACTTTATGGAACTTGGTGATGACTTTAAAGGACCTGGAAACGTAAATAAATTATGATACTCAGAAATTTTAGAGATGGTTAGACAATAATAAAGGGTCAAAGAGCACATCATATAGCAAAACGCTCTTATGTTTAATATGCATCGCTCATGTTTAAAGTTTTCTAGCAGTGCAAGTATTGCACAGATTGATCGGCTAGTATCCTCTAAGCTTTATTGACCTGGTAAAAAATTAGTCTTTATTAAAGGAGACCAAATGCCTTATGGAAGGAGACAACTATGACAGCATAAGGGTCACATTTCAAACATGCTTAACAGATACAACAATATAGGCTTAATTACAAATTCATCCCATACATCAATCCATTTTAGTTTGCATGTTACTTCCATTTTAACCCCACAAATATCATATGTTAATATACTTTTCCGGTCATGCCAATAAAAAGATTGTTTATGTGCTTATTAAATACTTAATTATTTTAGAGTTAACATTTATCCTAATTTTTTTGCAACTACATTTAATACATTGCCGAATAGGTGTCACAGACTATAAATAGTGTTCACTTGGAACTGTGGTCTATCACAAAATACAGGTTAATATTTTAGTCTACTAATGCAGCCATTTTTATAATTTGAAAATTCTTCACTGAATTGTGCATCCATTTCAACTAACAGGGATTTCTGGGACCGAAATATTGTACTAGGGTACAAATCATACTTAATTCAGTGTAAGTCTTTTCAAATTATAGATTTATTTATAATATGTATATCAGCAAGAAGTGTGTGATTTGTTAATTTAAAAAAAGTATGTATCATTATTCACTTTTGTTCTTCCCTTGTAGTGAACAGGTTCAGACTTAAGTTTTTAAAATAAAACTTAAATATGAAATGGTTAGTTGCACTTACCGGCAAGAGCGCTGGGCTGGCGATCATGCAGTTAATCAAATGGTTAGTTGCACATCGGAGAGAACGTTGTACAGGATGAAGAAGGACTACCACATATGCCCGGCTTGGTGGCCGCGATGGCACTGGAGATACCCTTCCAGAAGACCGTATTGAACACATCTGCGTGCAAAAGTCACCGTATTGGCCGTGAGAACTCTGCGTCCCACTTGTTGACCTTGATGGCGCCCAAAATTTTCTGGCTCCTTGACATCAGCATCACACTGGCAGTCGACCGTGATGGCACGAAGTTTGCTAGCCGGCCCGTTGCGGTCGATGTCACACACATGCCATCGACGGTGATGGCATGCAGCTCTCAGTTCACTGGCTTGGTAGGCAACCGACTTGCGTTAGGTAGTGGTACGGTGTCTGTGTGTGTGTAGTTTATAGATATTGGATTTTTTTTGTCTGTTTAATTACAATGGTAATGTTTGGTAATTGCAGAAAATTATAGCAGGTATCTCTGGCCAATTTTATTACAATTACAGTGGTGATAATTTTCGTTTTTGCTTTCTTCGATTGGCGTGGCTAATTATTGCTATAAATTAGCCATGAAAGGCAATTGTGTGTTGATTTAGACTGGCTAAAAATTTTGGGTAATGTACTAGCACGTGCCATTGTTGATTCGGCTGAAGTATTTTCATATTTTCGACTTATTGCAACAAGTGCTTAATTTGTCTGTTTTCAAAAGAGTAACTTCCCGTGTAGTAGACCAGTTCTGGTGTGTATTTTATGGGTGAGAACATTAAGAATGTAACATGCAGCCACAAGTCACATGAGAAATGTGCTCTAGTGCCAGGTAAGCAGCTAGCTAGCTTGTAATGTCCCACATCCAAACCACGCTTACACATATGGCTACATCCCAATCCTCTTGTCGTTCAAAAAAAAAATCCTCTTGTGGGGCAGGCACGCTTACACATATGGCTACAGGCTTTGCATCCACAAGCTTTCGTAGTACGGCACTGTGAAAGATGCACGAGAAATTGGTTTCCTGCCAGTACAACTCTACATGTCTTGTCACCTCAAATTATTTGATATATCGAGACGCAGACTCATGTTCTGTCCTTACAAATATTGATACCCACTAAGGTATAAGTTTTGTTTTTCTACTCCTTGTTATCGAGAAAGGTATATAATAATTATCTGCGCATGTGGATTCAATGGGAGACACGTTTTTTTTTCTGCAACTACAGAAAAAAGAATGCAGCCATCATGCTCCAGGCAAGGTCTATTCATGCTACAATATTGATAGCAATCAATACTGCGCATACAGCACTGATACCTCGATTGCTGAAATAACTTTTATTCTAGCTAGTGTGTATAGAGGTTAGTTCAATTTTAAAATCATAAAGGAAAATGTTTTTGAATCCATCGGCTGCTCATGCCTTCCAGAAAATAGATTATTTGCTTATCAACTGTTATTTGTGAGTTAGGTTTCCAATAGAAAAAATTGTCATGTAGCATGACTAACATTTTTGTAAGTACTGTTGTATCTTTACAAATATCTTCCGCAGATAACAAATAAAATAGTTGTCAGTAAATTGCCAAATATAGATTTGTCTTTTAGTGCATAATATCAGGCTAATGTGCATCCATCTGGAGTAATTGAACTCCTGGGAGCAGATATGTTACATGATCAAACCTTAATTTTGTTGAAATATTTCCAAATCAAATATTGTAATATATATATATATATATATATATATATATATATATATATAATACACACGGTGTGATATGTTTTTCCTTTGACTATTGTTATTTTACATTTTCTTACAGTCATAGTGACAAGAATCCAACTATCATGGGCGCAGGGTCTTTTCACCTAATTCAAGTTGTGATACCTGTAGTAGTTTCAAGGGCGAGCATCTCGTAACTTTTTTGCTGTTAAGAAAGCCCCACAGATGTAATCTTGTATTGGCTTCTCACACTTCTAAAATTATAGTTCTTATTGAATTTACATTGGTAACATTTCGAGTATTTTGAAAAAAAAAGCAGCACATTTAAAGGGAAATAGTGTCAAACAAACATTTGTTGTCAGGTATGCCCCACAGATGTGGTCTTGCCTCTCGGCTTTTTTCTTTTCATAAATGTCATCCTCTAGCATGGATAATATGTACTTATTAGTCTACACCCATTTTCCAATCAACAACCTATCCGTGGCCGTGCTTGTAAGAATTTCCACTGAAATTTTCCTAATGCAGCACGTGATTTATTTGCATCTGAATCAATTTCATCTCAATCATCTTTTCTTCTGATCAATTTTCCTGCATGTGAGTCAGGTATTAACGGAAGCAAGAGGAAGATGGTGAGGGGATGATGTTCCAATCATTCCCTGATGCCGAGGGAGGCAAGTTCTGGGTACTCAGTTCTTGTCCGTTTTCATCCAAGTAAATTTGAAAAGCTACTTGCATCTTCTATTTTGCATGCTTGTGATGCTGCATAATATGTACTTATTAGTCTACACCCATTTTCCAATCGTAGCATTTTACTAGTATTTTTTAATTCTTTTGTTGACTTTTCAGCACAGCAGCATCAAAGAGTAGTAGAGGACCAGAACTACCATCGCAGTTGTGTACTAACTAGGAGAGCAGCTATGGGCGCACGTCTGAGCTAATACGAGCATCTATGAGAGTGCAGCCCTTGTGATATTTGTTCACTAGCATTAGTTACTACTGTATCTGGCAGCAAAATGTATAAAACACACATTATGGCCACAAAAAACACTAGCTTTGGATCACATAATGTATATATCAAACACATTATGGTCACGAAAACACTTGAATCTTATGATCTGGTTTAATTATTTGTGGCCCTGTCAGATCAAGGTCGGTAAAAAATTCAACTTATCTATATTGTCGACAAATTTTGATGTGTCACATCTACTGATGAAATTCTTGTCCTCAGATTGTTCCAAGTATATGCGACACACATTTTGAAATAAAATGTGTCCCATGCAATGATTTTTCGAACTTATGTGGACTATTTGCAATTGGTTAGATATATTTTGGAGGCAAATTAAGATTGTAGGCCGACAATGTACCAGCAAGCATGCAGAATTATGTTGATAGGCTATGTCACGTAATAAAGGAAAATTAGGAATGACTTCCTCGTCCTTGGAGGCACGGAGGTGGGGGCATTGTCTTTTTTTTCGCCTCGATCAGCCAGTCTGGTGAGTAATGACTCGGTCCTAAAAATATATCTAAAAGCGTAAAAAGTTCTTATATAGTACCATAGTTGGTGTGAAATGCACTAACAAAAAAATTATAACGCTTTTCCTATAGTCAAGCTAAATTTTATGATCACATACGCATGGTTCTTATGGTTTTACTATCACATGGTTTTTCAATTAATCATATAAGTAATTCTAAAAAAATCATATAAGTAGTCTTTCATAAGTAACATATGCTCCTCATCAAGCATAAGTAATCATTCACTTGAGAGTAAAACCCCAACCTACCCTATCGACACACATAAAAGAAATTGCATGCATGCATCAAAACGTAAAATCTAATAGCTGTCACCGGAAAATGATATTAGGGTGATTGTATATACATAACTTTTTTGCGTTCACCCATACACGCTAGTTATGCTTCAAAACTATCTTTCACCTATGTGACAGATTTAGGTCGCAAAACATGCTCAACTATGCCGATACTCATAGCAATCTTGAGAAAACTCTTGTCCTGGAATTGTTTCTTATTTTTGAGACACGGCTTATGGACACTAATTACATTCTAAACAACAAGTTTTTTGTACTGTTCCAGCTTTTTACTATTTGGCTTGTTACTGCACGCACAGAAATTGAACTAATCCTTCCAATTACGTGCCAGCATGCATGCATGCTAATTTAATTCAATGATCTCAAACTTATGGTAGGTAATTAACAAGGAATGAACAATCCTAGTCATTATTACGTTATGCATGGTCACATGCAGGTGGGTTGCGGCCTGTTTATCCGGCTCAACCAGTTTAATGGAAAATGGACCAAGGTGTGACTTAATAAAACACACCCAGGGTGTGATTTAGCGCTGCCCTATATATATATATATATATATAATACACACAGTGTGATATGTTTTTCCTTTGACTATTGTTATTTTACATTTTCTTACAGTCATAGTGACAAGAATCCAACTATCATGGGCGCAGGGTCTTTTCACCTAATTCAAGTTGTGATACCTGTAGTAGTTTCAAGGGCGAGCATCTCGTAACTTTTTTTGCTGTTAAGAAAGCCCCACAGATGTAATCTTGTATTGGCTTCTCACACTTCTAAAATTATAATTCTTATTAAATTTACATTGGTAACATTTCGAGTATTTTGAAAAAAAAGCAGCACATTTAAAGGGAAATAGTGTCAAACAAACATTTGTTGTCAGGTATGCCCCACAGATGTGGTCTTGCCTCTCGGCTTTTTTCTTTTCATAAATGTCATCCTCTAGCGTGTGACTTATAACTCCAAAGTGTATCTTGTTCAACGTCAGACTTGATGTTCATGCTGGTAGTGCCCACCATACAACCTTCTTATAACCGTGCAGTTACTTTAAAATACTTGCTATTTGCCTAGAACAGTAGAAAAGGGCGGTGTTGCCCGAAAAAATCCAACACAACTGGGAAACAGTCATAGCAATGTGTAGCAAACATCTGTTCCCTAGCTCCCTAAACTATTGTCTCCTGAAGATGAAGTTTTATCCCGACAGTGTAGTGGTAAGAGGATAGGCCCTAATTATGAACCCTGCGCCATTACTCCAACAAGAAATGTGGTATTCAATGATATATGTATTCCGTCATACGATGAAGGCATGAAACGGATTTCTAACAAAAAATTGTTTCATGTATCTCATGGCTTAGATCAACTTGAATGATATTTCTCATTAATGACAGATCGATGCATCTGGAACGTTCCTATATGCTAGTATCATAGAACAGACTTGGTCCAACGGTGACAAATTGGGTCATCAAAATATAATAGCCATGGCCCAAATCTTTGTATGAGGCCCATTTTGAATCAAGCCCAGCGAGAGATGGTATTATAAAGTAATCGAGACTATTTATTACATCTCATTTATATATAGACCACAAAATTTAGTCGGTGATCCGCTTCAATCATGCATGACATGCTTGAATTCTGATTTTCCAGCCATTATTCTCAGTATTTGATGAGGACAACACTCCTTCAGATACAACCAACACCATTCCAACTCGAGATGATATGTGGTGCTGCAATTGTTTTGTTTGAAACAAATCGACTTTGTGTTTTACCTCTGTTAAATCAAGAGTTCTCTAAACCTTTAAGATCGAGAACCGTTGTTCACATCAGCATGATGCAGCCCACAATAGCTAACCTTATTTGAATCTGACATAGCACAAGCACAAGTTTTGCTTCGATGCCTGTTTGATTGATTGCATCTATGCATATTGGATTTCATTGTATAGAATTAATTATAAATAACATATAGGTTGAGCTGGATTCATAATGGAATTCGTGGTTTGAACAAAAACACATGTTCAAGGTTTCCAGTTCAATCCTAAGTTAAATCACACTCATCCGAGACCAATTCAAATATGCCACATGTCACTATATCCTGATTTTAGTCAGCAGCCTGCATCCCCCTTTGTCATGAATTCCTCTTTTGCACAGATCTTAAAGTGATTCATATGTTGCTAAATTAGGGAATCATATGTATATGATTTACAGACATCATATATGCAGGTGATTACACACGAGGCAAACAATTTCTATGGCCCAATAAGTCGGCCCAACATTGAAAGAGATGCTCTTAATTTCCCATTACCATATAGTTTAGACAAACAGTTCAAATTGACAACGTTTATTACAATTATGACAAAATCTCCGTTTCAATAATGAATACACATTTTCAAAACATTTTTGTCAACATGCAACATGTTCATAAACAATTTCAGATGGCTTAATATTGCAATAAAAATGATGATTATTTTAATTCAGAAAGCATAAACTTCTCATGTCCTAAAATTTTAAGGATCAGAATATATGCATGTTGGATACCATTTTGTTGTATTAAATCTACATAAGAGCAGAGTTCGAATGGATTTAAAATTCTGTTCATAGTTCAAGAGGAAAATGCAAATGAAGTTTGAGATTCAATCCCATTTTCATCCACCACATGCAACCCTAATCGAACATGTGTCCTACTTTACGCTAGCAATGCCGCTAATAACACCCACAAAAGCCTATGTAGTGCTAGCACCCACGGCCCCACGCTCAGGGGTATATATTCATTTTGCACTAAATCTCATCCATTGGACCATGAACCAATCCAAAACAAAATATGTATGTTTGCTTTTATAGGGCTCTCAATATATAAGATCATAGATGGGGCATGAGTACAGTTACCACGGTCTGTATATTATTTCTCCCATGGTCTTCTACTTTCTCTTTGGTATCCGCGTTCACGTAAATTACCATTTGGTGTCGCCTCCACATAAGTTACCGATGTCCGATATGTTCTGTGGTCTGATCCGATTTGTAATCAGCCGATCGACGTCCCAATCCGATCTGTAATCTAATCAGCCAGTCGATGCCTCCCTCCACGTAAGTTACTGATCTGATACAATGATTCCTGCTACCATAATGGGCTACGATCAAGTTAATTAGCCAGCCGATGTCTCGTCCGATGGGCCATGATCGAGTTACCGACGTCACCATTGTGAGCTCGCCTCACCAGGCCACCACCGTGCGCCGAAGATCGAGAACGAGCTCGGGTGTGGGAAACACCAGGGAGGGCCACCACGGGAACGGATCTATTGTGGGAACGGTGAGGGAAACACCAAGAAGAGCCTCACCACCATGGGAAGGCATATGCGAGCTCGATAGCGGCTCCGGCGCGGGTAAGGATGATAAGTCGAGGAAAACTATCTCCGTCACTGAATAACATTCTCACTCGGATTGGGAAAAAAAGTCAAATTCTCTTACGGTGGGTCTAATTTGCTTCCAAATCCAAGTTGGTAAAAAAATATCAAATCAATTATGACTGTCCTAGGTTAATTCGATACAAATGCGGTGAAATGGGAAAGAAAGTGAATAATAGTAAAAAAAGAGTCGATGTTGTGACAGACCCGCCTCACGAAGAAGCGGTTCCATCTCCAGAATCATCATGGGTGGCATCACGCGATGTGATAGCCGATGATTACATCATGCAACATAAGCATGATACAATGAACATAAGGTACAAGTATCGTACATTCATCTTGAATACAATACTACATTACAGTCTCATAAATCCGAAGAAAATAAGTTTGGAAAAAACATACTAACACAACGGAAGCAAATAAGATACAATCGCTCTCACGGCGATACACCACGGGCCATCCGATAGGGACGGGTGTTTTGCCCTAGCCACCTTGCCGGCACATCAACGACTCTACTCCTCCGGACCGCACCACACCCAAGTGTAGTGGCCTCCGTCCTCGGACTGGTCCTGCCAATTGCCATCTCCACCTATGTCATCCTGCTCGACTGGTTCATCCGAAAACCACATAGAGAAAAGCTCCGAGCAACTAAAGCTCAGCAAGACCGACCGATCAAAGTAGCCATCTACAATCAACTCCTAGACATTCAAAGGCCGAGTTGTAGGATAACTAAGCACTAAGCCAGCCTATAAGTGGATCCTTACTTTAATCTTTTAGTAGTTCATTAAGTTATAACAACGATTACATTTAATTTGCACTAAGCTAAAGCATTACATGTTTCCAAACAATGTAATAAGCAAAACAGCAAATTAATCATCAACAACAATTAAATTTCTCTTCTTACTACGTTCCGGTCGACGGGACAAGTGGTACTCGTTCATTGTGAGGGGCAGCGATTCGAATCGATTTACATCCTGCAGGAGAAACCTGATTGCACGTCACATACACGCTTCCTAGATGCCGTATGAGACAACCTTTTCCAACCGGCACTGTAGTGTTAGTCGGGCCTAGCTCCCCCAAGAAGGGTCCCTCACGCAAAGCCGTCCCGGACATCATCGGTTAGTAGAGTGCTCCCTCCTCTTCTCCCAAATTTCAGCCTAGTATCGAAGGGAGTAGGGTATCTCTCTAACATACAGCCACCATCGGTACGACGGTTTACTAGGTCCATTAACACGAGCATGCAGACAGTACGTTCAAACTTATCCACATGGGTCGGACACGACACGGTCCTTGTGTGCACAGAGCGGGCTACCACCTTGAAGACTCTTTCAGTCCTTCCCTTTCCACCTACATTGCCCGTTCGGCCTCCAATTTCCATTATCATCACAAATACTTAGCATCGTGTCCAAAAGTGATTGTCCTATACTACGAGTGGTCTCCGTACCACACAACGGATCATCGCCCTAATTAAGCAAGCGTCTAACGTAGGGCTATCAAACATGGATAAACAGGATCCTACTCGCATGATAGGTTTTCATCACAACTCCTATACACCTAGTGCACAATACAAGCCTACAAGCACAGTAATAAAAATAAAAGACTTAAATAATTAAGTTGTGCACCGGGCTTGCCTTGAGCTTGACCCCGGTCAGCTGGATCACTAGCAGCAACAACTTCGGCTCCTCCTCGCCGGTCACCTCATTCACCACCGCAGCTACATGATGCAAGAGTGATGTTTAAATTTGATGAAAACATGATTTAAATATTTTATAGAATATGTATGAATTTCATCAAAAACACGTAGCTACCGAGTATAAAATAACTTGGGGTCCAGCGAGGGTTGATTGTTCAATTGCAATTAACAAACTAATTTATTTCATCAACTTAAATGAAGATTTAAATTATCATCGTATGTGAATGAAAATAAATCCATAAACATTGCAAAATCTAGGTAAATTAGCAATTTAATTGCCTCTGGTTACCATGCACAAATTAAGAATGATAAATGATCTAAGCTCCAAGATTAAAGGCAATTCAATAATTAATTAAGCAATAAACATGCATTTCTGAAAACGAAATTAGCTTAATTAATTTCCTCTGATCATGCCTTGCACCATTAAATAGTACATGTGACAAGGAGTCCAACAAATTTTGGTTTGCAATTTTTCGAGCTCTAGATCAAAAGTTATGAATTTTCTAATTTTAAATGAAATTATGCATAAATTATAAAAACGCCACTACGTGATTTAATTTAAATCCCCGCGCTCGGGGCCACACCGAGGACCATAGAGTTCTGGATCTGGTGTGGCCACACCGGATCCTGGCTATGTGGCCAGCCCGTGGCCTCGACGGTGCATGGCCGGACGTGGTGGCGCACGATGGCGTGCTCGCCGGAGTTAGACAGCTGGGGCCGCGCCGGGCACCGGCGTGTCGGGCATGCTATGGCGGACTGGGTGGTGTGGTCAAGTGGCTAGGGGTATCATCGAAGTGCTGCCAACGGCGAGAGTGGCGGGCTGTGGAGCTTCGGCGGTGCGGCTTGTGCTCGTGGAGGGACGGTGGTAGCAGCGGCTTGTTCCAGGAGCTTCACCGGAGCACAAGCTTCATTTGCGCGGCCTTCATCTTGGATGAGCTGGGCCGGAAGTGATGCTCGACGGCGAGGTTGAGGCGGTGGACGACGACACCCGGGAGAGAGCTGAAATCCGGCGACCTCGCGGACAAACAAGAGGGGTTAGGGTTGGGGAGGTGCTTCACCGACCGGCGCACGCACTAGGGTAGGTCCCGAGTGAAGAGGCTCATCGGCGGCGGCGGAATTTGGGGAACACGCCCGGCGATGGCGGGGTGAGCTCTCTAGAGCAAATCGCGAAATACTCTTGGCACGATCCACGGCTTGACTCGCTCCGGTTCGTGGAGCGAGAGTGGTGCGGCGCAGCTCCTCGGGTGGGCGGGCTTGGGCTGGGGTGGCCGGAGGTGGTGGTGCGATGGGGAGCCGGGAGTGGCGGCGGCAATGGCGGAGGGGTGCTGGGGCTCTAGCCGAGGAGAAAATGGGGGAGATGGGGGCGTCCCGACCAGGTTTGAAGAGGGTGATGCAATCGCGACCGGGTGGCCAACCGACCGGAGGCGCGCGCCACGCGGCGCCGGTGCATGGTGCAGCCACGCGCGGGCGCACCCGTGGTACGTGAAGAGGAGGCCGACGCGTGGGGCCTGCATCATATTCCCCATACATTGTAACACTCCGAATTTCAAATTCGGGTCGTGCATGAAATTCACAAAATTTTAAAACTTTTTAAAGCATATTTCAATATTATCTAAAGGATAATATTATAAATATATTTCTCTTTCTTTCTTCTTTAAGAGGAAGAGTTATCTTTTACACTCAAACAATTATTTTGATTATAAAGTTTCAATACTGAATTTTCCCAAAAGAACATATGATTTGTGAGAAAAAGAGAAGCATGCGATCATTTTATGTGAACCAAAAAGTATTTTTGAAAAGATAAATAAAGTTTGATCTATGGGAACACTTATTTAAGAAATACTTTTGATTTATGGAAGTAATCTATTTTAAGAAAATGAGTTAATAAAATAAATTAATAAACAATTATATTTGATTTATGTTTTAAATACTTTAAATGGGTGAAAATGGTTTATCAAATAAATGCCTTCTATTTATGTGGAAGGTTTGCTAAATAAAAGTATTTGATTTGTGGAAATAGTTGCATTATAGGTAATAAGATTTATAAAAGAATTTATTAAATAAAGAATAAATTTTGTTTAAAGTACTTTGTTCTCTAAAGTGTTTTTACGTTAATAAAGAAAAAGAAAGTTTAATTACCTTTGATTAATTTGGGTTGGAAGCCAAATTAATTCCATAGTAATTTTTGTCTAAGTTTAAACTACATATAAATTAATTTATTATATAAATATATTTTGGCTGAAATGCATGATGGTTGAATAGTTACATTAGGTCTTTATTGTGTGAATATCTCTTTTGAAAATTCGAATAGAATTATTTGCGTGTTTATTGGCTTGTAGAACTAGAATAGAAAAAGGAAAATAAAAAGAAAATAAGAAAGCTCTTAGGCCACTTGGGCCGAAACTCCATAAGACCCAGCTCCCTCCCCTTCTCTCCACCGGCCCAACGAGCACCAAGCCGAACCCCACCAGCCCCCACAGGCCCGTTCCCCCAGCCCACACCGCAGCCCATTCCCGGCCCGCATGCAGGCCCGCCCGAACCCTAGTCGCACGACCGCGTCCGAATCTCGCCGCGCCGCCTTCCTCGGCGTGCGCGCCATGGCGGCGGAGCCCCGCGCGCCTACAAATATTGGAGCCCCCGCACCCGGCGCAGCTCTTGCCCCCCCCCGACAAACCACCGCCCTGTGCCCTAAAGCCCGTGCACCGCCACCTCCATTGAAGCCGCCACACGAGCTCCGTCGCGCCGCCGCCTAGAGCCACCGCGCCATCTGCTAGCACCGGAAGAGCTCGGTCATGTCACACCGCCCCCGCTCGCAAGAGTAGACACGAAGATGACGTCCGACGATCTCCCGAGACGCAATCGGTCATCGCCGCCCGCACCTTCTCTTCTCGAGCCTCCTCCGCCCCTCTCCTCGCCTCGTGACCTCCCCGGTGAGCTTCGTCGTCGTCCCCGCTCCGCGTAGACGCGCGTACCGACCAAATTGGCCACCGGAGCGCCCTAGCGGCCAACTCCGGCGAGCCTCCATGGAGCGCCACCGCGCCCCGTTCGCCGCCGGCGTCCGACCCCGGCCGTAGAAATCGTGGCCGCTAGATCCGGAGCCAACGGTCCAGATTAGAACCCCGATCCACGGTGAACCCGTGGACCGAGAGATATCCCCGCGGTCCACGACCCTATAGACCCGGTCCACGAACTGTTTTGATTTAAAATAATTCGTTAATTCCCGTAATTTGTTAGTTTTGCATTTAGGCCTCCGACGTCTTATAAAATGTCACGTATGTCCTTATCTTTTTACATAAGCTCCCCTTAATTTAGTGTTATTTTCGTTTTAGTCCCTGTCATGCCCTAGGACCAAAACTTTTGCAAACAGACCCCTATAGTTATTTTTAATTATGTTTAGGTCCTGCATATTTACAAAAACGACCCTAGGTTTTTCATAAATTATATTTTAGTCTACAACTTTTACATTTTAGTCCCCGTACTTTCTGAAAATTACGAATAGGTCCCTGGACTTGGGTATTTTGCGAGATAGGCCTCCATAGTTTTACTATTTAACATTTAGGTCCTTCTATTTATAAAATCCAACCATAGGGTTTATTTAAATTCTGTTTTAATCCTTGCCGCATGCTAAGAATATAAAATTTGCAAATTAGCACTTGTAGTTTGTTCGGTTTACGAGCATATATTTTGTGACTAGGTAAATTTACACGCTAGCCCCTAAGTCTATAGTTAATTACGTTTATGCCCTTTATTTTATAAAAGCCACCGTAGCCTTCATTTTAGTTCTGTTTGGACCTAACCTTTGTTGTTAAGACTTTTAGTTAATTGTTCACTATTTTTAAGTCCTTAAGCCATATTTATTTCAATGTTTTTATTATGGTCTTTTTTCGAAATGCCCCTAACCTTTTTATTCAATTACGTTTACGCTCTGTTTTCTCAAACCACATTAAATCATGTTCTTTTGTAAAATGAACCCTAGTGTTTTATAAACTTATATTTTTAGACCTAAACCTTTTGACACTTTAGTCCTTGAATTTTTCCATATTTACGAAATGGTTCTTAATTTGTTGTTTTTACGTTTTAAACCCTAGATCATTAAATGCTCATAACTTTTCGCTCGTAACTCCGATTAAGTCGATTCTTGCGCTCACAAGATCGTAGAGAAGAGTACTATTTATTAGTACTGTTTTCATAGTCATTAGGTATTGTTTGGTGAACTGTTTCTTAGTTTGCTTGTATGCTTGTTTCTTGCATGTTTTGTATCGGTGTGACATTAAATAGAGGAACGTACTTTCCGAAGAACTCAAGAGAAAGACTTGAAGACATGAGCGACAGACAAAGGGAAACAGGCAAGTGTCCTTGATGCACATTGCGCCTATTTTCTTACTATCCGAATTTACTTTTTGTGCATTGCATTTAAATTTCAATTCTATTGTGTCATATCTTGTTCCATGCTATTTTCCTTGTCGCTTGGTTTTGGGTGTAGTGTTATAGTATGGGTACGTCATTGCTTAGCATGCTCACAATGGGGTTTACAACTGAACTAAATATTAATCTTGACTAATTGTCCACTAGAACACAATGATCAATGAACTGGTAATGCTTTTTAGCAACATGGAACTAGGTGATCCCGACGGGAGGATTGTCGATGATGGTGCCGGTGCACACGGTTAGTTGTGGTGGTACCCGTTTGGGATCATAAGGACCGGTTCTTGGAGCGGCAACCCATGACTTCCGCACAAAGCACGGGGCTGATAATGGGTAGGTAAGGTTTAGTACCGAGGTAGCTTCCCGGTTCTGCGAGCGTCGAGGAAGGATGAAGGAAGAGGGTCTTTTGGATTCGGGCGAGGAAAGGCGGAGTACTTGAAGCCATGGTGCAAGAGGGGGCCCCTGGGTGATGCGTCACTTTGATGGCGGCGAAACCTTAGCATGGGCATTTTGTAAGCTGGGAAGTCCTTCGAAAGATCTTGCGGTGATCTCTTGTCCTCACACCTAAGGAAGTGTGCTGGTATAATGGAGGTTTTAGTCACCGACGGGTGATGGAATCACCGACCTGTGGGTAAAGTTGTGCCACCTCTACGAGTGTAAAACTGTTATAACAGCCGTGTTCACGGTCACGAACGGCCTGGATCCTCACGAGAACTAGAGGGCATGGACGGGTGGAGTAACTCGTAGGATGCTACAAGCGGGATAACTTGTAGTGTGGTTGGCTACGAGGCGGGGTAACCTGTAGTGTGGTTGGCTACGAGGCGAGGTAACCTGTAGTGTGGTTTGCTGCATGCGGGGTAACCTTGTAGGTGTTGTTTGCTGCAAGTAGGGTAGCTTGCAGTGGTTGACGAGTGGGGTAGCCTCGTTGGTTCATATTCACTTAGTAAATAGGTTGCTTTAATTAATTTGACTAGTGTAGGTGCTTTCTATTGCAAACCATGCGTTAGCCTTCCTTTTATTTAGATTACATGTCATGTATTCCCACACTTACTGAGTACGACATGTACTCACTTTTGCTATTTCCCTTTTTGCTACAAACTACTGCTGCTCGGAAGATGGAGAAAACCATCGATGAGAAAGGTCTAGGCGTGCGAATCCCCGGTCGATTGCCCGTGGTGTTATGGAGTCTTCCGCTAGCGTATATATTTGTATTTAATCCCTTGAGACAATATCGATGTAAGTGTTCAATTTAATAAAGACATTGTTCTTTTATCACATTAATTTGTCCTGTGTGCGTGAAAACTTGTTCCTGGGCACGCATAGAGATGCATTCGGTTTTGGTCGTTAAAACCGGGCGTGACAAAGTAGTATCGGAGCCGTGTCGACCGTAGGACGTACGCCGTGTCGACCGTAGGACGCAAGCCTAGGTAGAATGGTCACTCCTAGGAGCATTTTGTTTTGAAATAAAAACTATGTTGGAAAAAGACTACACTTCTTTCCTACAAATTCTTTCTTAGGACTCTCTTACTCTAGCATCATTCTTTGCTCAAACAATTTCTTGCTTTTTGTCTCATTTTGTTAACTCTATTTTGTTCCAAACATTTTATAGCTGACCCTAGCCAAGACCGTTGATCGCAAATGCAGTTTCGGCCATCGCATTCACCATGCTCCCGAGATCACCCATAGTCATGACGAGGAAGCAGTGGAACAAGAAATGATGGAAGTTCCACTACCATATCATAAGGTTCGTGAGTTTGAGAGTGATGGACTAAATGCTGGAAGACTTCCAAGCATGCTTTGGGAGATGCTGCAAGAAATAGGATACGTGAAGCCACCAAAGTATTTTGGAGCTCGAGAAGTCATTGAAGGATCGGTGCCACACTCGGGACGTCCATGTGCTCATCTATGCACGAGAGTCGGTTGAAGGAGCTCATGAGATTGAGAGGACTCACAAAGCCATTGCCCCAAGGAGAAGTTTCTTCGCTGGAATTCGTGATGTTGCTCGCCAAGCCATCCTAGTTACTCGCTCAAGCTCCCGTGCTTATTTGGAAGAGACAGAGTATGCTCACTTCCCTCAAGGAGCAAGCGGATCCACCTACATCCACGTAGACCCGGTGGAGGAACAAGGAAATTGGAAGCTTAAGAAGCAAGTGGCTCTCGCCAAGGTGCTCACGAACGAGTTGGATATGAATGCAGAAGAAGTGGACTTTTGGCATGAGAAGTACACCGAGGCTATGAGGATTAACCGCAAGCTGAAGCGTCGTCTACCCGAAGATTTGGAGTTGTCCTCCGATGAAGAATTTGAAGAAGAGGCGCCTGAATCACCTCCACGCAAGATTGCAAGCCGCGCTCCCCAGCCTACGTTGTTCCAAACCAAGATGAGGAGGATTAGTAGTAATGCCCATTAGCGAGTTAAACGTTTAGTACGAGTGTCGAGTCGATGTACAATTTAGGTTCGGTGTTTGATTCTGGCATGTCTTGTTTTGAGTTGGATCTTTGATTGTCCGAAGATGTGTTGCAAAGCTTTCAGCTTTGTCGGTACATCAATTGTTTTGCATTAATGGGTATTTAGTTTCGTTATTTCTCGTTCCTTTCTCCACCACATTCTCCATTCTCTCCTCTTATTCCCAATCGAATCAACTTGCTCGGATGATGAACCCACAAATTGGAACAGTTGAAGGTAGCCTTCATTCCGAGGAGAACACCATCCGGGACAATTCATCCGCTACCCCGCTAGCTCCAAGCAAGAACAACAAGATTGGTAAATATCCAATGAAGAGGTCACGACCAGCTTCTAACGACCAACGGATCACTTCGCAGTTGTTAGCTATAGACGTGGAGAGCATGCCAAGAAAGAAGAGGAAGCTCAAGTCGGATAGTGAGTACTGAAACTCCGGATCAGCACTACAAGAACTGCGGAGTCCGTGAAGCTTGCTATTGCTGCAAACGTCGTGGTCACCCATGTTTCCTTCAGATCACCCGAGCGTGAGCCTACGACATCGCATCAACCCTCAAGAAAGAAGAGTTTCCGAAGAGGTGATTCCAACGGATTTTTCGAAGGCCCACACTTGGAAGGAATCAATGCTCACTTTGTGGTAAACGAGGTCACTACTTCGAGACCTGCCCAAGGAAGGATATAATGTGTTTCAGTTGGGAGCAATATGGCCGTTACGCCGATAAGTGTCCAATGGGGAAGCTTACTCCATCGAACTCGAATATAGGTTGTTTCGAAGCGGTGGAAACAGAAACTCTCTGTCGGGCCATGAGTCGTTGTTCACTAGATGATCGCCCCTCAATCTCTCGGTATACACCCCGAATCTCTTCGACTCACCGTGAAGCCTAAAGAAATCTGATAAAGCTCAAGTCGTCCTTAAGCGTGGGATTTGTTATCGTTGCGAAGAGGAAGGACACTATGTTAACGAGTGTCCCAAGTACCAGCAAAAAGGGAACATCGATAACAGCCACGACATGATGCCATCAACCCCCGCAACAAATTTGTCATCCTAGTCCAAGAGGTTCCAACACGTGCAACAAGAGACAAGTCAAGAATTCCCGTCTATGAAGAAGTGCAAATCTAGAAGGATCGGTGGATTTCCGATCAAGAGGGCAATAGTGTTTTGTCGGTAGTTTGTTTAAATTTTCCAAGTATTATGGTTGTTGAGTCGTTTGAACAATGTTGTCAAGACAATAAGTCCGTACGATTAAGTGATATTCACCTTGGAGGATATGGAATCGTATTGTCTTGTTCCTTGAAGACAATGTGTAATTACAGGATGAAGATGAACACCAACCTTTCGTAATGGAATCTAAAGAAAGGTGCCATATACGATAAAAGAAGAACTTATGGATATAAGACCGTTGGATGTTGGAAGAGTCATGACGGACGTGGATAATCTAGTGTGAAGTCCTAGGTCCCGTTAGAAAAGATCACCCACCTTACACATTCTTTGCTAGCCACGCCGAATCTCGGGACAAGATTCTCGTTAAGGGGGTAGCCTTGTAACACCCCGGAATTTCAAATTCGGGTCGTGCATGAAATTCATAAAATTTCAAAACTTTTTAAAGCATATTTAAATATTATCTAAAGGATAATAATAGAAATATATTTCTCTTTCTTTCTTCTTTAAGAGGAAGAGTTATCTTTTAACTCAAACAATTATTTTGATTATAAAGTTTCAATAATGAATTTTCCCAAAAGAACATATGATTTGTTTTGGATTATGAAAATGACTTATTGAAAAATACATATTTGATTTACGAATTTATATTATTTTGGAACTCAATATTTTACACAAGGTATTTTCCCTTTGTGAGAAAAAGAGAAGCATGCTATCATTTTATGTGAACCAAAAAGTATTTTTGAAAAGACAAATAAAGTTTGATCTATGGGAACATTTATTTAAGAAATACTTTTGATTTATGGAAGTAATATATTTTAAGAAAATGAGTTAATAAAATAAATTAATAAAAAATTATATTTGATTTATGTTTTAAATACTTTAAAT
This sequence comes from Chloris gayana, assembly GCA_031894775.1. Lineage (NCBI taxonomy): Eukaryota > Viridiplantae > Streptophyta > Magnoliopsida > Poales > Poaceae > Chloris > Chloris gayana. Next base: position 74,603 of record JAUNZO010002971.1, on the reverse strand, counting down.
GGGTGAAAACGGTTTATCAAATAAATGCCTTCTATTTATGCGGAAGGTTTGCTAAATAAAAGTATTTGATTTGTGAAAATAGTTGCTTTATAGGTAATAAGATTTATAAAAGAATTTATTAAATAAAGAATAAATTTTGTTTAAAGTACTTTGTTCTCTAAAGTGTTTTTACGTTAATAAAGAAAAAGAACGTTTAATTACCTTTGATTAATTTGGGTTGGAAGCCAAATTAATTCTATAGTAATTTTTGTCTAAGTTTAAACTACATAAATTAATTTATTATATAAATATATTTTGGCTGAAATGCATGATGGTTGAATAGTTACATTAGGTCTTTATTGTGTGAATATCTCTTTTGAAAATTCGAATAGAATTATTTGCATTTTTATTGGCTTGTAGAACTAGAATAGGAAAAGGAAAATAAAAAGAAAATAAGAAAGCTCTTAGGCCACTTGGGCCGAAACTCCAAAAGGCCCAGCTCCCTCCCCTTCTCTCCGCCGGCCCAACGGCACCAAGCCGAACCCCACCAGCCCTCGCAGGCCCGTTCCCCCAACCCGCACCGTAGCCCATTCCCGACCCGCACGCGAGCCCGCCCGAACCCTAGCCGCACGATCGCGTCCGAATCTCGTCGCGCCACCTTCCTCGGCGTGCGCGCCACGACGAGGCGGAGCCCCGCGCGCCTACAAATATTGGAGCCCCCGCACCCCGCGCAGGTCTTGCCCCCCCCGAGAAACCACCGCCCTGTGCCCTAAAGCCCGTGCGCCGCCACCCGAGCTCCGTCGCGCCGCCGCCTAGAGCCACCACGCCATCCGCTAGCACCGGGAAGAGCTCGGCCACGTCACACCGCCCCCGCCTGCAAGAGTAGACGCGAAGACGACGTCCGACGACCTACCGAGACGCAATCGATCATCGCCGCCCGCACCTTCTCTTCGCGAGCCTCCTCCGCCCCTCTCCTCGCCGCGTGACCTCCCTGGTGAGCTTCGTCGTCGTCCCCGCTCCGCGTAGACGCGCGCACCGACCAAATTGGCCACCGGAGTGCCCTAGTGGCCAACTCCGGCGAGCCCCCATGGAGCGCCACCGCGCCGCGTTCGCCGGCCGGAGAAATCGTGGCCGCTAGATCCGGAGCCAACGGTCCGGACTAGAACCCCAAAGGGGTATGAGCCCCGGTCCACGGTGGACCCGTGGACCGGAGATATCCCCACGGTCCACGAGCCCTATAGACCCGGTCCACAAAATGTTTTGATTTAAAATAATTCGTTAATTCCTGGTAATTTGTTAGTTTTGCATTTAGGCCCCCGACGTCTAATAAAATGTCACGTAGGTCCTTATCTTTTTACATAAGCTCCCCTTAATTTAGTGTTATTTTTGTTTTAGTCCCTATCGTGCCCTAGGACCGTAACTTTTGCAAACGAGACCCCTATAGTTATTTTTAATTATGTTTGGGTCCTGCATATTTACAAAAATGACCCTAGGTTTTTCATAAATTATATTTTAGTCTAGAACTTTTTCATTTTAGTCCCCATACTTTCTGAAAATTATGAATAGGTCCCTGGACTTGGATATTTTGCAGATAGACCTCCATAGTTTTACTATTTAACGTTTAGGTCCTTCTATTTATAAAATCCAACCATAGGGTTTATTTAGATTCTGTTTTAATCCTTGCCGCATGCTAAGAATATAAAATTTGCAAATTAGCACTTGTAGTTTGTTAAGTTTACGAGCATATATTTTGTGACTAGGTAAATTTACACGCTAGCCCCTAAGTCTATAGTTAATTACGTTTATGCCCTTTATTTTATAAAAGCCACCCTAGCCTTCGTTTTAGTTATGTTTTCGACCTAACCTTTTTCGTTAAGACTTTTAGTTATTTTAAACTATTTTTAAGTCCTTAAGCCATATTTATTTAAATGTTTTAATTATGATCTTTTTACGTAAACGCCCCTAACCTTTTTATTAAATTATGATTACGCTTTGTTTTCTCAAACCACATTAAATCATGTTTTTTTGTAAAATGAACCCTAGTGTTTTATAAACTTATATTTTTAGACCTTAGTCCTTGAATTTTTCCATATTTACGAAATGGTTCTTAATTTGTTGTTTTTACGTTTTAAACCCTAGATCATTAAATGCTCATAACTTTTCGCTCGTAACTCCGATTAAGTCGATTCTTACGCTCACAAGATCGTAGAGACGAGTACTATTTATTAGTACTGTTTTCATAGCCATTAGGTATTGTTTGGTGAACTGTTTCTTAGTTTGCTTGTATGCTTGTTTCTTGCATGTTTGTATCGGTGTGACGTTAAATAGAGGAACGTACTTTCCGAAGAACTCAACAGAAAGACTTGAAGACATGAGCGGCAGCAAAGGGAAACAGGCAAATGTCCTTGATGCACATTGCACCTATTTTCTTACTATCTGAATTTACTTTTTGTGCATTGCATTTAAATTTGAATCCTATTGTGTCATATCCTGTTCCATACTATTTTCCTTATCGCCTTGGTTTTGGGTGTAGTGTTATAGTATGGGTACGTCATTGCTTAGCATGCTCACAATGGGGTTTACAACTGAACTAAATATTAATCTTGACTAATTGTCCACTTGAACATAATGATCAATGAACTGGTAATGCTTTTTAGCAACATGGAACTTAGGTGATCCCGACAGGAGGATTGCCGATGATGGTGCCGGTGCACACGGTTAGTTGTGGTGGTACCTGTTTGGGATCATAAGGACCGGTTCTTGGAGCGGCAACCCGGGACTTCCGCACAAAGCACGGGGCTAATAATGGGTAGGTAAGGTTTAGTACCGAGGTAGCTTCCCGGTTCTGCGAGCGTCGAGGAAGGATGAAGGAAGAGGATCTTCTGGATTTGGGCAAGGAAAGGTGGAGTACTTGAAGCCACGGTGCAAGAGGGGCCCCTGTGTGATGCGTCACTTTGATGGCGGCGAAACCTTAGCATGGGCGTTTTGCAAGCTGGGAAGTCCTTCGAAAGATCTTGCGGTGATCTCTTGTCCCCACACCTAAGGAAGTGTGCTTGGTATAATGGAGATTTTAGTCACCGACATGTGATGGAATCACCGACCTGTGGGTAAAGTTGTGCCACCTCTGCAGAGTGTAAAACTGTTATAACGATCGTGTTCACCGTCACGAACGGCCCGGATCCTCACGAGAACTAGAGGGCATGGACGGGTGGAGTAACTCGTAGGATGCTACAAGCGGGGCAACTTGTAGTGTGGTTGGCTACGAGGCGGGGTAACCTATTATGTGGTTGGCTACGGGCGGGGTAACTCTGTAGTGTGATTTGCTACGGGCGTGGTAACCTCGTAGGTGTTGTTTGCTGCAAGTAGGGTAGCTTGCAGTGGTTGACAGGTGGGGTAGTCTGTTGGTTCATATTCACTTAGTAAATAGGTTGCTTTAATTAATTTGACTAGTGTAGGTGCTTTCTATTGCAAACCATGTGTTAGACTTCCTTTCATTTAGCTTACATGTCATGTATTCCCACACTTGCTGAGTACGACATGTACTCACTCTTGCTATTTCCCATTTTGCTACAAACTACTGCTGCTCGAAAGATAGAGAAGACTACCGATGAGAAAGGTCTAGGCGTGCGAATCCCCGGTCGATTGCCCGTGGTGTTATGGAGTCTTCCGCTAGCGTATATATTGGTATTTAGTCCCTTGAGACAATATTGATGTAAGTGTTCAATTTAATAAAGTCATTGTTCTTTTATCACATTAATTTGTCATGTGTGTGTGTGAAAACTTGTTCCTGAGCACGCATACGGATGCATTCGGTTTTGGTCGTTAAAACCGGGTGTGACATACATCTTCCCTTTTTCCAGCATTTTTCGTTTGTGGTCAATCTCCAAAATGAAAAATCAAATTCAGGTACTTCCCAAGCTCAAAAATTAAATTCAAAATTTTTCTTGGGTAGGATAAATCAAGAAAGTGACATGCTTGTTGAGCTCATGTCCAAATTCCCTGTGGATAAATTCTGGTAATTCCGGGAAAATTCTTAAAAGTTAAGCTTCACTAAATTAATTGGGGTACTAAACCTCAGTAAAAACCGGTGCAACTTGGGCTAGAATTTTCTTTTGCTATGTACTACAACATATATTTTGGGGGACCCTACTTGTATTGTAGAAATTTGGGTTGTAGTTCAATTCAAATTGAACTCGAATTTATTAGCTAACGAAAACTTCTTGAGGGGGTGCTACCACTCCAGTTGTGGGTTTAAAAAATGCTAATTCGTAACAAACATGATACATGGTGTCACAGATGCTTTCAAATGACACTGAACACAATCAAATATACGTAAGTACATGCTAATATTTTGTTTAGAAAAACAACAAACGTAATACTTAACGGTTGCCTCCACTTTAAGCTATCCGGGAAGAGAGTTTATGACACGTCCCTAGCAAAGCATGAGCACTTTTACTAGTATGTAAAATATTTTCATTCCTCCTAATGGTAATAAGAAAAGCATTCGCAGGAGTGATTGACTACGTGAGTTCCTCTGTTTGTCTGTTCTTCTTTCCAGTCACACAAGATAAGGAACTCGCACTGCAAGCGAAGTTTCTCAAGAGGTAGGCAGACTTAAATCTGAGGTAGCGTGACACACGAGCGCTATCGTCAAAGTTCAGGGTCAAACCGGGGTTTGGCTATGCAGCTATGCTTCGTCAATGCCGGCGACACCCTATCATCCTCCATTGTCGATGGCATTCTTCGGTCATGCCGGTACGTGTACCTCCGCGCACACAAGAGGTAGAGAACGAAGGAGACGAGTCCGAAGAGAGCAAGGAGCCAGTAGAACAGGTCGAGGCGGCCGGCGTTGAGGCTGGCCCCGTCCAGCCACCCGTGCCCTCCGCCGCGGCGTGCGGTGGCGTGATTGACAACCTGGATGATGAAGCTCCCCATCCACGACGCCACGCCCAGGATGCAGAAGAAGATGGCGCCGCCGATGGACTTCATGCCGGCCGACGCCTCGCTGTAGAAGAACTCGAGCAGGCCGACGAAGGAGGTGACGTCCATGACGCCGAGCAGGAAGAACTGAGGCGCCAGCCAGAACACCGACATCGTCGACAGGGCCCTGCTCCTGCGGTGGCTCTCCACCACGGCTGCGACTGCCAGAGCCACGATGTTGGACGCGAACCCGAGGCCGACGCGCTGGAGGTGCGTGATGCCGCCGGCGTACCCCGTGGCGCGGCGCAGCCATGGCACGATCGTGCGGTCGTAGATCACTAGGATGAATATCTGGAAGACGATTGGCACGATGAAGAGGCTCGCCGGCGGGATGTGGGTGGTGCCGAGCCGGGTGTCCATCGTGCCGCCCTGCTGCACGGTGAAGGTGAGGAGAAGGGGGATCGGGACGTAGCCGAGGACGGAGCTGAGGAAGACGGGCAGCATGCGGAGGATGATCTTGGCCTCCTCCACCTGCGTCACTGTGCAGAGTGACCAAGGCCCGTTGTGGCCGTCGTCGACGGCTGCCTTGTCCAGGAACCTTTGGATGTAAGAAAAAAAGTTCAGTTAAAATTTGGTACTAAAACTGTAAGATGGTAACCCAGCAGAGACTATTTTGCTTCTTATGAAGTAGTGTAAAACTTTTCTACTCTAGTAAAGTGAGTATCACTTGGTTAGGTTCTCTGTTGTCAAACAAACTCGGATTCAAATCGCAAATTCAGTAAAGTGGTTTTACTTACAGCTAGTTATTTATTTACTGCGAAGTAACTTCACATGCACAACGAGAAGTCTAAGGTAAATTTGTAAACATAAGAAAAATCATATAAAACGCTATAAAGATGATGTGACATTTGTCGTGCCTATAAATATAATCACCCTTTCTAGTCATTGAGGGGGAATAAAAGAAAACCTTTTGATCCACTCCAAGACTATTTGGGAAAATGGAGAATACGTGTAGGTAGTAGCATGAGAAAATTAATATTGATATGAGATTCGGTTCATATTGAATGTTTCAATTGAATAAGATGATGTATATGTTGTATGATAGGTTTTTTCTGGAAACAAAACTTGTTGCTTACAAGAATTATTTGAAAGTAAGAAGGATAAGAACAATTTGTATGGGTATTATCAGCTACCAATGGATGAATTCCTAGAAAAAGATTCAAAAAATAAATGGTCCATAGTATAGCTAGTTCTATAAACAATGGAACACTAAAAAAGTGTCAAAACGAAGGGTCCATATACAACATAAACTATTGTGAGTATTCAGAATTAATTAAAATATCTAAAATGTGTGTTTATTATGTTCTTTTGTAAACTATTAGCCATTTGGATTTATGATACTCAAAAGGTTTTGCCTCCCCTTACATAGTCAAGTCATTGATTAGTGAAAGTTAGCATATTGAAACTGCATTTGTATCATTAATAGAGTAGAGATAACTAGAAGTTGAATATGTCATAACATAGAAACAACTGATGCACATTAAAACCTTAGAATTTCTACTCTTTTTATTTATAGAAATGTTCATCAAAGTTCAAAACATATAGAAAATACAATATTTTCTTCTACACCACAACCAGCAAAAAGGTTAAAAATTGCTTGACAAATTATAGCACAATCAGGTTTATTGCTACATGAATATTAAATGGTTTCCATGCCATGAGTAAATATATGCATATATACTATCCAGGAATTGAAACATGGAGATTTAGAACTAAAATGACCATCCAAGAGATATATATATTCAATTAGTCATGTACTTCTTGAGTGTATATATGGCCACTTATCATTTGTGGCTTAATTTATTGGTTTCATTTTCTTAATAGCATGTTGCAATATGATGTGCAAATAATGATTAACAAAATTGTTCAACATTATCACTTATACCTTCTTCCCTTCGGCGTTCCAATAAGAGATACAACTTTTTTATAAAAAAATCATCAAATGTACTACTTAGATATACTACATAACTAAGGTAAAAGTAAGATCCTCTCATAACTAACATGAAACTAAGATCCTCTCATCTTCATAAGACTTAGAATTATACAAGCGATTGCGCCTCATTGCTGGATGCAAATTGCAACAAAAATGCCAAGTTATTTTCAGCTTGTTATTTTTACGGTAAGTTTGATCAACTTAGTTGATGAAAATAACAAATGCTATCATAATCATTGGGTATCATGTTAAATTAATACCCCTACATAATATCCACAACAAAAATTTTCTTGCTTCTTATCATAATATATTTGAAATTTTAAAGTATTGTTTCTTGTTTTGGTTGTCCAAAGGACATGTATTTGTCTTATACACTTTATTTGGTCACGTAGTTTTCTGATATGAAAAATGTATATTCTCTATTTAATGGAAAAGCAGAGCTATTGAAGACGAGAACATCTCCTGTGTTACAAGCCTTTACGGTGTTACCGCGTTACCATTTTAATTTGGCATGTCTATAACACCCATACTATTTTAACAAAAATATGGATATATAGATAGCTCATGTAATCTGCTACCATCATGCAAAACTTGAGGTGCAACGAAAACTTGTGTAAAATGCAACAAAGTAGAGAAATCAGCATCTGAATAGTGTGCAGGTTGTAACGGTTCATTTTGAACCCGCAATTGTTTAAAAGCTGATTTCTCTTTTTTTTGTTTCTCTTTGTATAAATATGAATTACAGATCGACTTTTGTATGATGGTAGATGTTTGTATAGTCTACCCATCCATATTTTTGTTTGAATTTTAGATTCATCTTTGAAAGTTCTATTGTAATTGGTAACACGGTAACCCACGGTAACACAGGAGATGCTCTCGTATATAGACTGCTGCAAGAACGTCATCTTTCAGCACTACTAGTTCAATAAATCACCATATTAGCTTATCCTACCTCACCCCAGGACAGCACCTGAGAGGCCCAGACAAACAATCGAGCAGATGTGCATTTCCTAGTGAATTGATCACTACATCATGAGCGGACAAAATGGGGAAAGGAATAGATTGCCACCATTGACCTCATCGTCCAGGCTGGTCAAACTTGTTATCTATCAGACGGCAGGAATCGATTGTGCTGACGTGGCATGACATCATTCCCAAGATCAATTACAAAAGTTTTGTAAAAGTGGCTTGAATTATCTGAAGTTGAAAAATGGGTGATTATATTTTGTTCCTAGAACCTCCCAACTGTGAAAACAGTGAAACATAGAAAGTAGTCCTGATTCCCGAATAAGCTCGTTCGGATAGATCCGGATCCAATAAGCCCCCACTTACTTGAAGCTTGCAGTTTTATCCAGTAATTGAACGTTCTTGCCCATGGCACCATTGACCCCATGCAATTCAATCAAGTCCTCGGACACTGAAAGATTCCTTTTCCTAAACGCAGCCACAAAGACCTGACATGCCAAAATAATTCTATTAATTAACAAATCACTTTGAAAATGAAGTTTTTTACTACCAACAAATAGCACGTAAATGGATCCTTCATCTAGACATGAGCTCGGTCACTCACCTGAAGGATTCTTGTGAGGGGCTACCCGCGGGCACCTGGTGCCGGTAAAACGGCAGGCCGCCGAGGGCGACGGCGGCGCCGACGAGGACCATGAGCGCGGCGAGCGCGAAACCAAGGTCCCAGCCCTCGTTGTTCTGCACCCACACAACGAACACGAGCCCCACGAGCCCGCCAAGCGAAATGCAGAACGCGTACCAATTGAAGAAGCTGACCTTGCCGCGCAGCTCCCGCGGGTCGTCGCTGTCAAACTGGTCGCCGCCGAGCGCCGCCGCGCAAACCCGTAACGCACCTTCCCCAACCGCGATCACGTACAGGCCGACGATGAGTAGGCTGCGGCTCTGGCTGGTCGCCGGCGTGCACTTGTCTGGGTGGTTCGTGATGTCGCACGGTGGAGGGTGCAGGGAGGGGAAGTGTGCTTGGCATGCCAGGAGCATGTAGCCCTGCCATGAGAAACCCAGTTTGTTAAAAAGTTGGGAGATTAGTTTCTTTTTCATGTGTAGGAGGCACCTAAGACATTTATCAAATATGTTTACCTAAATATAATATAATCTTTTTTTGTGCGTGCAAAAATTGGTATACAAGTTGTATAGCAGAATAAACTTGCCAGGATCTCCACTGGGGCAAATATGAGGATGGTGTAGAAGCGTTTGGTGTAGGAGTCGGAGATGAAGGCACCCAGGAAGGAGAAGACGCACAGTGCACCGAAGAAGTTAGTGGCAATGGTGGAGGCGTCAGCGACGCCCATGTGCATCGTGCCATGTAGGAAGCTCACTATGTTCAGTAACGTTGGGATGTTTCCCATGTTCGTCATCACGATGAGAACTGCAAAAGCAGAGTAATGTTTGTCAACATCAGAAACCAACGTCTCAGTGTACAAAGAAAACTGTTTGGTGTTTAACAGTGAAATGAAACCACTTTTTTAAATTTTATTTAGACAGCATATATTTTAGTTTGACACGAATTTTACGATGTATTATTTGGATCTACATATACAAGAACATATAGAAGCATAATATGCATTTTGTTGCTTACAGTAGATGAACATGGTAGCTTTCACGCCACCATGCCTATTGGCGTTAACCGGTCGTCCCTTCCAATCTACGAGGCCGTGTAAAGCCATGGCCCTAGAGTTGGTTTTGGCGCAAGCTCACAGGACTTCACCCGTTCACACGAGCTCTTCTGAATTTGGGTTGCTCTGCTTATCTTTGCGAGTATGAAATGTGTGCCTGCACAAGTGCTTTTTATAGCAATGGAAAACCAGTACAGAGGATGGCACCAACTGGATAAACTAAGTTGGTGGTGCAGGTTTTCTCCATGATGGTGATTGGTAACTCAGTTGACTACTTCGTTATGGGACTCTGTGTCAAACTGTTTTGCTGCACTGCGACCAAATATTGTGATTGGATCGAGAGCTAATTTGTGAAATGCAGATCAGCAAGTTTATTGTGTGGCAGGAAGGGGTAGCTAGCGTTATTGTGTTTCCAAGTCATATGAGTCACTTCCACTAGTACAAAAAGGCATGTAAATAACATACTAGAAGACACTACCCTAGCAGACATCATGTCCGCTACTAACGAAATGCTACTAGAAATAATCATTTCCAGTGCCGGCAGTTACAGATACATTAAAATATTAGAAAACAGTTTGCCCATAATTATAAATCAATTTAGAAAAATTTGAAAAGATGCCATTATACTCGGGCCAGCCACTGCCATGGCTTCTGGTAGGCCCGCCGTATAGCTATCAATGCTCGTTGCACAATGCCGGTCACATAATGTCAGGATCTCGTACCTTGGATCCGACCACTGCCCTTAGTTGGAAGCCTCGCTACAATGCCAAGCTGCACAAATCCATGCATGAGCTCACCCAAGCTCAAGGGAGAGGCATCAATCAAGATGGAGTGCTTGGATCCATCATGCCTAAGGCAACCCTGGCTCGAGGGATCCGCTAAGTAGGGAGGAGCACCTGGATCCTCCGTGAAGGAGGGGTGCCACTAGAGGGTGGTCACTTTGGTGGTGGGGGAGGAGGCGGTGCTCAGCTAGAGAGAGGAGAGAGAAAGAATGGGTGACGGAGAGATGGAAGGCGCTGGAACTGAGGATGGTAATTTACCGTTACAGGTTGTTTTTATATTTTTGTTCAATTTTTAGCAGTGGACCATTATATACCCGCTATTACAAAAAAATCTATTCTCAATGATAAAAATAGTAGCTGCACAAGGGTCCGTAACTGAAAATGTATTTTCAGTGCCCAGCATTGTTAGTCATGCTTTTGTGATAGTAGGACCAAAAAGTCTGCTACTGAAATTGTGTTGGGATTTTGCCACAACAAATAACTTCAGTTCAGTAGTTGTGTTCCGAGTGTGATAATGTTCCTTGTAATTTTCCTTCAGCACCTTTTTTAGCCAAATATCTAGTGGAAATCAAATCCCAGGTGATTATCCCAATGCAGTATATCAGTTCTATGATTCATTAACAGAGTCATCGGAAATACCATAAACTTCACAAAATGATGTAAGCATTTCCATCAATTATATATCAGCATCAAGGGAAATGAAATATAATATGTGTCCGATCCATATGGAGAGATCGAAGTAACAATGCACATATATACCGTGGTATGATATAAAGTTTTTGTTCGTGTTTTTGTGTTAAATTAATAGTAATTCTTCGAACCATTTCTTTGACTTATACTTTGACTTAAAAAATTAGCAAAGTGTCGTAGATGGTAGATCATTTTTAAGAGATGTATACATCCTCCTTTATATCCAGTAAGTATGGTTGTGCTTTAGTGTAGTGAAACGTCATTCATATTAATCAAACTTAATGGCCTGCATTTTGTAGTATTTGATTTTAATCATTGACTAATTTATGTTGCACACATCCTCACCATCTATTGAAGAGACTGACTTTTCTCGGCACAGGGGCATGAACCCCCTAGTTTAATTATCAATTATGTTTCAATATAAATATTTAATTTCTGATTATACTATTAAACATGTCAAATTAGTTCTAGATATATCTTATTAATATGTAAATCATATAATTTAAAGTACATAAATATTAAATTCATCCATCATGTGTCAAATTTGACATTTCTATACTTCAAATTATGACTTAACATATTAAAAAGACATACCTACAATCAATTTGATATATTTAATAGTACAATTAGAAATTGGATACTTATATTAAACTGTAGTTAATAATTAAACTATGGTGTGTACACACTTCTATGCTCATTGAAGTATTTCCACTACACACCTTTAAGGAAAGAAAATTGCCCGGTCTACTTCTGTGGTTGTTATTGTTTCATCATCACCAACTCATTGCATGACATTACCATGTGCTACTTCATGGTGTTTCAAGTGAGCTCCTTTATCAGCAATAAGGTGGCAGCGTATGAAATGTTCTATTTTCATTGTCTTTTTGTTTCATCAATGCAGCAATTTTGTGCCTGATGATAATCGATACTGACAATTGTATTTAGCTGTAAATCTGTTCAGGCGTATCTTTCCTGAGACTAAAACTAGGGATTAATACTTTTTCATTATCCAAAAAAAACATATTATAAGACATTTATCTTTTTAGTGAACAGTGACGCATGGATATGCACGACCTTTCAGCAGTTCCACTGACTATCTGATCAACGATTTATCGATTCGCATATGATTTCCCGTGGCAATGACGTTTGAATAGAAAGTCTTGGTGAGTGCGGTCTTGGCCACTAGCTGTAACGACCCGATTTTCACCGGATAGTGAAAACCGTGCCTTGTACCTCAATGCCACTCCCAGGAGGGTGACAGTACATCCAATACAGTTAACATCATAAAAACCATAAGATAGAGTAAATGCAAGGCAAGATAATAGAATCTCCAAGTACATCATCATAACTCAATGCTCAAATCTCATGAATACAAAACACGCGGCGCGTAGGCCAACGAGAGAACATGAAGGAAACTAGCGGAATCGTCTCACATGTAGATCGGCGGTGAAGACCCAAAGCCCACAAGCACTCGTGTGTAGGCGAGAACGTCACTCCTCTCCGGCGGCTCCGACGGTAGGCTCGGCGGGATCCTCCGGATCGGCGTCCGAAAAACAAAGTGGGAAAGCCGTGAGTACAACATGTACTCAACAAGCCGCAACTACCTAGCAACAATGTATGCATGTTGGAGTATTCAAGGAAAAGGAAAGGGCTAGCACCTAAAGCAATTAATCCTCAAGTCTATGTGATTCATATTTTTATTATTAGTCAAATTTTATAAGTGGCGCAGGAAACAACACAATCCTGCAAGGGTCTAGATTTTATGTCCAGCACACCTCCACTGGACCACAGCTCGAAGCCGGAAGTAAAACACCTATCGGAGGGGAGAAGTAGTAAATGCTAATCAAGCGTGTCGCTCAATGGTGTTGCCCCTTACCCGAGGGCTAGGCTGTACGTATAGATTATATATCTCTGCAGAGAGTAAGCAACTGTACCCACGTGAAGAGGTACTATAACTACAGCCACCGTCGTGGCTAAAGCACAGCAACACTCACAAGATCAATAAACAAAGCATCGATCGGCGGGCGCCCGTCCCTCGAGTCCGGGATCCCCAACCACAACGCAGAAAAGGGTCCTGAAGGTGTGAAAGGTCTACCACGGGCCAGGTGGGATATCCTCTACTCATGGGTCGAGACAAAAACTCCAAAAACCCACTAACATTAACTCTACACCACGGCGGGCCCACCAGTCCTCCGCTAAGCGTCTCAATCCAGCTCGCCCATACGGGTCACGTGGTAAGCTAGTATACCAAAGAGCGAGCAACCAGGAACCGGTTCTCAATCTGCCGGGGCGAGTCACCAACCCTCTCCTCAAAACAACAGTCTCAACAACAGTGTCACCACAACAGGGGCCCCATAACCCAAGGCCCCTACACCACCGTGCCCGCAACGGGCACTCTCCAAACGGAGACTCCCCAAAAGTCCCCCAGCACCTAACCACCTACACTCGCCCCGCAAAAGTCCTACAGGGTATCTAGTACAGAAACTCGACACCTAAGAAACACCTACAATTTATTTTACACAAAAACATGTATAGTCATCTTGGGGTTCAATTAAGCAACTAAGCAAATACTAAGCATGCGAGTAACAGTAGAACACCCTATGGCAACAGTGGCAAAGATGGCATAGTATGGCATAGGTAAACTACAAGTGCAAGTAACCATTAATCATGCATGGATCAATTTAATGCAAATTGCTAAATAGGAACAAGAGTGGTCAAGGATTGCGGCTTGCTCGCGAAACGCTGGTCCCAGGCCGGGTCGGGGTACTCGTACGGCTGCTCCGGCGGAAACTCCTCAAACTGCAGCTCGGGCGGAAACTCCTTGTAGCTCTCTAGCGGACGTAACGCACGAAACGGGTTAGGCACGCAAAACGAGACAAGTACGAGAGCAACGAAATGGACGACGGAATTTACGATACTAGAACATAGCTAACAACTACACTAACGCGTAGATCTCGTCGCTACGAATCCAACGCAACTCGACCGCGTATTTTTCCGACGCCCCAGGAAAAAGATATGAATTTCCAAACGAAAAAGGGTTTATCGAAAATTCTAGAAAAGGAAAAAGAAAAACCAGGGAATATTCCCCCGAAATATTCTTTTGGAATATTCTGACGGTCCACACTATGCTGTGGACCGGGCCCATTTAATCCTCACGGCCTACGGTCCACATGGACTAAGTCCACGCAACAGGGGGGAAGAACCCCATGGACCTCGCCCCACCGGCGGGCCCCACGGGTGACACCACGCCGACGTGAGCGTGACGTCGCCCCTCGGAGACAGGCGGCGCCGCCTCACGCCACCGTGCCCCCTTGCCGGAATCGCGGCGCCCGGCCGCGATAGCTCGCCGGCGGCCACACGGCGGCCACCACGGCGTAGCCCAAGGCCGTGTGCACCTGTCGGCTCCCCTACGAGCACAAGCTCGTACCTTAACGGCGGCGCAAGCCCGCCGGAGATGGCACGGCGGTGGAGGCACAAGGGGGATTCCCCGGGGTCCAGCAAAGCGTGAGCGGAGGACACTAAAAGAACGCATGCGCTTCGCGGGACGCAACGCCCCACTTGCGACCCGCTACACCCACCGGAGCCTCACCGACGGCGAGGAAACACGGCGGCGGACCAACCGCTTGCCGCAGCCCACTAGCTAATGACCAAACCCCCTGTCTCAGCGAGCGCGCGAGCAAGAGGCGACGAAGGCGAAGCTAACCGAACCCCCAGCGAGCATGAGCTGGCTTCTAGACCACGGCCCACCGGCGACCATGGCGTGCGGCGGCCGGATCACGGCGGGGTCCTACAATTCGGGGCTAATCCCGGCGGGAAAGGAGGGGAAACGGGGCGCGAGCTCACCAGGATGCTCGAGGGGGCCTCGGACGGGGCGGAGGAGGTCCGACGACGACGAGCGCGGAGGAGACTCGACGGCGGACAGAGAGCGACGGGCACCGTGCGACGGTGACCATGCGCGAGGTTGTTCCCGAGCTTCAAGGCGACCAAAAGGACGGGGGTTAGCGTCGAGTGACGGGTGATCAAAGGAGGACGACGAACAGGGGACAAGCCCGGAGGGGACTCACCGACGGTGATGATCGGACGCGGAGATGGCGGCGGCTGCGAACTTCCTCGACTCGCTCGTGCTCCACCTAGGGCGAATCATGAAACCGTTAGCACGACGGAGACGGGCGGCGGAAGAAGACCTCGTTGGTGGTTGCGGTGCTCACTCGCGTGGCGGCTCGCACCGGCGGTGAGGCGAGCAGGGAAGGCGGCGACGTCTAGGGTTTGGGGCTGGCGGGTTTTAAATGTGGGGAGGGGCTCACAGGGGCTGCAAGGAGCTCGCTAGATGCTGGAAGAGTTGGTGGTCGCGGGCCCGGGTGACGCAGGGGCGGTGCTAGACGACGGGCGGACGACGTGGCTGCTCACGGCGCGCGCGCGGTACGAGCGAGGCGGAGAAGAAAAACAGGAATGGGCCGAGTTGGGCTGCCGGGCCGGCTGGGCTGCGCACGGGCGAGAAAGAATAGAGAGGGAGTGGGGGTTGTCTGGGCCACGCGCGGGAGAGGGAAAAAAAGAAGAGAGAGGGAGTGGGCTGCCACGGGAAAGAGGGGGAAAAAGAGAGAGAGAGAGTTGGGCTGCGGTGAGAGAATCGGCCCGAGAGCGAAGTTTTCAAATAAAAGCCGATTCTTATTTACTTCATCTCCAAATTCAAACAAACTTTGAGCAAATTTGATTTTCATTCAAATTTTGAACAGATGCAAGTACATGGGATGTTACGGACTCCCCCTTACAAGAATCTCGTCCTCGAGATTTCACTCCTCATCCTCGAACAAGTGAGGGAAGTCCTTCCTCAAGTTGTCCTCCATCTCCCAAGTGGCCTCACGCTCGGTGTGATTACTCCACGTAACATTGCGGAACCGGATCCTGCGACTCCTCGTCTCCTTGTAGGCCCTATCCAAGATCCTCACGGGATACTCCAAGTACTCCAGACTGTCCCGAATATCCAACACATCAGGAGACACCTGCTCCTCCGGCACACGCAAGCACTTCTTGAGCTGCGAAACATGGAACACATCATGCACTCCGGCAAGGTGTCCCGGCAACTCAAGCCGATAGGAGAGATCTTCAATCCTCCTCACCACTCCGAAAGGTCCAATGAACCTAGGTGCCAACTTGCCACGCACGTGGAACCTGCGCGTCCCACGAAGTGGAGAGACCTTGAGATAGACAAAGTCATCCACAAAGAACTCCAAAGGTCTCCTCCTCTTATCTCGCGTAGCTCTTCTCGCTCTCGGGCAACACGGATATGCTCTCCGACCTGCTCAACCTTCTCCTCAGCCTCTCCGACAAGATCCGGGCCATAGAAAGACCTCTCCCCAACCTCCGACCACATGAGAGGTGTCCTGCACTTCCTCCCATACAAGAGCTCATTTGGTGACATCTTGATACTTGCCTCGGTAACCGTTGTTGTAAGAGAACTCAGCAAACGACGGACTGTCCTCCCAACTCTTGCTGTAGGTGAGCACACAAGCTCTCAACATATCCTCCAAAGTCCGGTTCACTCTCTCTCGTCCGACCATCCGTCCGAGGGTGATACGCTATGCTCGTAGTCTAGTCTAGTGCCCATCGAAGCATGCGGACTCCTCCAGAACTTAGCCACAAACCGAGGGCCACGATCGGACACTCTGGTGAGTGGGGCACCATGTAGCCTCGGAATGTTGTCAATGTAGAGACGGGCAAGCTGCTCCACATTGTACTTGGCATTGACGGCAATGAAGTGAGCCGCCTTGGAGAAACGATCCACAATCACCCAAATAGAATCATGACCCTTCCGCGAGCGAGGCAACTCATTGATGAAATCCATGCTGATGTTTTCCCACTTCCACTTAGGAATCTCAAGAGGCTTGAGCAAACCGGCTGGCTTCGATGTTCCGCCTTGACCCTCCTGCAGATATCACACATCCCCACAAACCGAGCAATCTCCATCTTCATACCTTCCCACCGGAACCGAGTGCGAAGATCCCGATACATCTTTGTGTTCCCTGGATGGATCGAGTAGCGAGAACAGTGAGCCTCTCTCAAAATCTCCTCTCGAATCCCAGCACCTCCAGGAACCACAATCCGATCCTTATACCACAAGTACACCATCATCATCCACCCTAAAGCCAGGAGCCTTATCCACTGCCATCTTAGCTTTGATCGATGCCACCAAGCTGTCATCCTTCCGCTTTTCCTTGATCCGATCCCCAAGAAGGTGAGTGATCCTCAACTCGTGGAGATAGCCCTCGGGAATGAGCTCCACTCCATCCCTCATCATCTCCTCAAACACCTCGGACCGGCTCGTCATCAGACTAGTGCAATAGGCCTTGCGACTCGGCGCATCCGCAACAACATTGGCCTTGCCAGGGTGGTAGTTGATCCTCAAATCATAATCCTTTATCAACTCAAGCCACCTCCTTTGCCTCATGTTCAGCTCCGACTCGCGTGAAGATATACTTGAGACTCTTGTGATCCGTGAAAATCTCACATCCGCCACCGATGAGATAGTGCCTCCAAATCTTCAACGCATGAACAATTGCTGCAAGCTCAAGATCATGAGTGGGGTAGTGCCGCTCGTGCTTTTTCAACCGCCTCGAAGCATACGCTACAACCTTCCCTGTTCCGCATAAGCACACATCCGAGCCCGTGAGTGGAAGCATCACAATACACCCGGAAGTCCCGACTCAGATCCGGCAAAGTGAGCACAGGAGCGGTGGTCGGCCTAGTCTTGAGCTCCCGAAAGCACCTCTCTCGCTCCGGAGTCCACTCAAAGGTGACATTATCCCGCAAGAGCTCCGTCATGGGACGAGCTATCCGAGAGAAATCCTCAACAAAGCGACGGTAGTATCCAGCCATCCCCAAGAAACTCCTCACATCCTTGACACACTCGCGGTCTCTCGCCGCTTCACCACGATCTTGACCTTCCCTGGATCCACACTCACTCCATCGGCATTTATGACATGCCCCAAGAAAGCCACTTCCTCAAGCCGAACTTGCACTTGCCGAACTTCGCATACAACCGATGCTCCTTCGACCTCTCCAAGACAACCCTCAAGTGATGAGCATGCTCTTCGGCGGACTTTGAGTACACAAGAATATCATCAATGAACACCACCACAAACTTATCCAACTCTGCCATGAAGACCTTGTTCATCATGTTCATGAAGTAAGGAGGGGCATTGGTCAAGCCAAAGGAAGCAACAGTGAACTCAAACTGCCCGTACTGTTCGGGAAAGACATGAAGCAAATTTCACGGAGGGGTGATTAGGCATGAGAGATAACAAATGGAATTGACAAGGCGGTACCAAGATTCATACCTACTCACGAAGGCGGTCTTAGGAATGTCACACTCGCGGATTTTCATTTGATGATAGCCCAATCTCAAATCAATAGAGGAGAAATACTTGGCACCCTTCAGCTGATCAAACAAATCATCAATCCGCGGCAAGGGGTACTTATTCTTGATGGTGACCTCGTTCAAGGAACGATAGTCAACACACATCCTGTCGGTACCATCCTTCTTCTTCACAAACAGAACAGGGGATCCCCAAGGTGAAGCACTTGGGCGAATGAACCCCTTCCTCAACGGATCATCAATCTCCTCCTTCAGGAGGACCAACTCATCAGCCGACATCCGATACGGCCTCTTAGCAATAGGGGCCGTGCCGGGAGAAGATCAATCACAAACTCAACATCCCGATCCGGCGGATGCCCTGGCAAATCATCGGGAAAGACCTCGGGATACTCACAAACCACGGGAATCTGCTCCAAGGGCAAACCCTCAAAGTGACAAAGCTGCACCGGCAAACGAGGTGCCACGGGGGTAAACCTCACAAGAACTCCACGGTGACTCACCAAGGTCACTATCCTCTCCTCACACCGAATCACACCTTGTTCCCGGTCAACCAGTCCATACCCAAGATCACCTCAATACCACGCGAGGGCAAAAGAATCAGGTCGGCCAAGAACCGCTCTCCCTCAATCACAATCCGAACTCCTCTCGCAACCCAAGTGACACTTGGCTACCCCAAGTGGTGATGTAGTGACAACAGGAGACCCAAGCAAGACAAGTAGGAATCTTAAGCTTCGAAACAAACGCAGACGAGACAAACGATCTAGTCGCACCGGTATCGAAAAGAACGAAGCTAAACAAGACTCAACCAAGAACTCACCAAGCACAACGTCGGGGGCCTCGCTGAGCGTCCTCTCGTGGTGACGTGGTGAAGCCTAGCACGGGAAGCACTCTGCTACGGCTGCTGCCTGGCTGCTGACCGCACAGGACGGGGGCACTGCGGAACTGCTGCTGTTGTGGCTGTGCTGCTGGCCTCGGTGTGGTGAAGGTGGTAGGAGCTCCTCGACCCAAGTTGGGACACGCGTAGTACTTGTGTCCCGGCTGTCCACACCGAAAGCACCTGTTGGCGAAGGGCTTCCCACCGCTCGGGGGCCTCCACCCCGACTGCCGTGGTGCTGGAGCACGCTGGTACTGTTGTCCCCGTGGTGCAAACCGCCTCTCGCCCGTAACCGCCAAACTGCCCTCGTGGCGGACGTGCGGACTGCTGCTGCTGCCCACCAAACCTCGGCCTCTGCTGCCCTCCGTAACGGTCTAGCTGACCTCCAGTCCTCTTGTGTGCCTCAACCCTCTTGACCTTCTCAAGGCCATCCTCAACCTCAATGCCCTTATCCACGAGCTCCTTCAGGGTAGAGCACCCTGCCACGTGTGGACCAATCTCCGCCCTCGAGTCCCTTCTTGAAGTAGTAGATCTTGTCCCGCTCCGTGGACACGTCACGAGGTGAGTAGCATGACAGCTCGATCCACCTCTCGGTAGTACTCGTGCACACCCATAGCTCCCATCCGCAGGTTCCCGAACTCGTCGGACTTCCTGTCCATCACCCCTTGGGGATGTGCTGCGCTCTAAACTCCTGCTCAAACTCGTCCCAAGTGATACTGTCCGGGTCCCGGTGGTTGGCCACGTAAGTGTCCCACCACGCGCCGGCTGCACCTCCGAGCAAGTAAGTAGCAAGTGACACACACTCAGCATCGGCACACTCCATCATCGTAGCTGCTTGGACACCGTCCCGAGCCAGCTGTCGGCGTCCAAGGGGTCGGTGCAGTGAGAGAACGTGTCCGGCTGAAGTCCGCGGAAGGCCTCCTTCCTCATGTCGACCGGTTGCGACCTGCGTGCTGTGGCTGCTGCCGCCGCTGCAAGATCTGCTCGTGGTGCTGCTGCTGCTACTGCTATAGCATCCGCATCGGACCTCCAAGGATGTGGGTCTGGTTTGCCATCACGTCGGCAAGAGTCCGAACCGGGGAGGCGGTGGTGCCTCCTGCTGCTCGGCCTCCTCCTCGCTGCCCCGGTGCCTCCTCCCGCTGCTCGGCACCCTCCTCGCTGTCCAGCAGCCTCCGGCTCTCCTACCGCGGGGTCTAGTGGTGCCTCTCCACCGCGGCCACGGCCACGGCCACGAGCACCCACGGCTCCTCCTCCACGTCCACGGCCTCTCGCACCGCGGCCTCGCGCAGCTGCTGCGGGAGCTGCACGACCTCCGCCACGACCGCGATCACGCCCACGACCTCCGGGGGCTGGCCGTCTCCGTCCATCGCAGCCTGCTCAAACCGCACGTGGAGACCCCTTCCTCTCGGCATCTCGCCGACAAGACAGAATCCAAGGTTAGAGTGTTACTCAAGAATTATCTTCAAATCTCTAAAAGAAAACTATAATGCATGCTAGAACAATTGTCTAAACAAACATAACAGTCATCATCCGTTCGGTCCATCTTGCGCAGATAACTTCGATCGTTGAGAGATTTCAAAGTGTGATGAATTGGAGTTTAGCTGATTAGAGTACTAGATCATGTCCTTAAGGTTACGTTGATTAACGACGGTTCTCGTTCCTACGGACAAGTATGGCTCGATACCAACCGTAACGACCCGATTTTCACCGGAGAGTGAAAACCGTGCCTTGTACCTCAATGCCACTCCCGGGAGGGTGACACGTACATCCAATACAGCTTAACATCATAAAAACCATAAGATAGAGTAAATGCAAGGCAAGATAATAGAATCTCCAAGTATATCATCATAACTCAAAGCTCGGATCTCATGAATACAAAACATGCGGCACGCAGAGCCAACGAGAGAACATGAAGGAAACTAGCGGAAGCGTCTCACATGTAGATCGGCGGTGAAGACCCAAAGCCCACAAGCACTCGTGTGTAGGCGAGAACGTCACTCCTCTCCGGCGGCTCCGTCGGTAGGCTCGGCGGGATCCTCCGGATCGGCGTCCGAAAAACAAAGTGGGAAAGTCGTGAGTACAACATGTACTCAACAAGCCGCAACTACCTAGCAACAATGTATGCATGTTGGAGTATTCAAGGAAAAGGCAAGGGCTAGCACCTAAAGCAATTAATCCTCAAGTCTATGTGATTTATATTTTTATTATTAGTCAAATTTTATAAGTGGCCTTGCGAGGGCCCCATAACCCAAGGCCCCATAAACAACAGTCTCAACAACAAGTGTCACCACAACAGGGGCCCCATAACCCAAGGCCCCTACACCACCGTGCCTCGCAACAGGCACTCTCCAAACGGAGACTCCGCAAAAGTCCCCCAAGCATCTAACCACCTACACTCGCCCCGCAAAAGTCCTACAGGGTATCTAGTACGTAAACTCGACACCTAAGAAACACCTACAATTTATTTTACACAAAAACATGTATAGTCATCATGGGGTTCAATTAAGCAACTAAGCAAATACTAAGCATGCGAGTAACAAGTAGAACACCCTATGGCAACAGATGGCAAAGATGGCATAGTATGGCATAGGTAAACTACAAGTGCAAGTAACCATTAATCATGCATGGATCAATTTAATGCAAATTGCTAAATAGGAACAAGAGTGGTCAAGGATTGCGGCTTGCCTACGAAACGCTGGTCCCGGGCCGGGTCGGGGTACTCGTACGGCTTCTCCGGCGGAAACTCCTCAAACTGCGGCTCGAGCGGAAACTTCTCGTAGCTCTCCGCGAGACACAACGCACGAAACGGGTTAGGCACGCAAAACGAGACAAGTACGAGAGCAACGAAACGGACGACGGAATTTACGATACTAGAACATAGCTAACAACTACACTAACGCGTAGATCTCGTCGCTACGAATCCAACGCAACCGACCGCGTATTTTTCTCGACCCCAGGAAAAAGATATGAATTTCCAAAGGAAAAAGGGTTTATCGAAAATTCTAGAAAAGGAAAAAGAAAAACCAAGGAATATTCCTTTGGAATATTCCCCGGAATATTCTACCGGTCCACACTATGCTGTGGACCGGGCCCATTTAATCCTCACGGCCTACGAGTCCACGGGGACTAAGTCCACGCAACATGGGGGAAAGAACCCCATGGACCTCGCCCACCGGCGGGCCCCACGGGTGACATCACGCCGACGTGAGCGTGACGTCGGCCCCGAAGATAGGCGGCGCCGCCTCGCGCCATCGTGCCCCCTTGTCGGAATCGCGTAGCCCAAGGCCGTGTGCACCTGCCGGCTCCCCCTACGAGCACAAGCTCGTGCCTTAACGGCGGCGCAAGCCCGCCGGAGATGGCACGGCGGCGGAGGCACAAGGGGATTCCCCGGGGTCCAGCAAAGCGTGAGCGGAGGACACTAAAAGAACGCATGCGCTTCGCGGGACGCAACGCCCCCACTTGCGACCCGCTACGCCCACCGGAGCCTCACCGGCGGCGAGGAAACACGGCGGCGGACCAACGGCTTGCCGCGGCCCACTAGCTAATGACCAAACCCCCCGTCTCAGCGAGCGCGCGAGCAAGAGGCGACAAAGACGAAGCTAACCGAACCCCCCCGGTGAGCATGAGCTGGCTTCCGGACCACGGCCCACCGGCGACCATGGCGTGCGGCGGCCGGATCACGGTGGGGTCCTACAACTCGGGGCTAATCCCAGCGGGAAAGGAGGGGAAATGGGCGTGAGCTCACCAGGATGCTCGAGGGGGCCTCGGACGGGGCGGAGGAGGTCCGACGACGACGAGCGCGGCGGAGACTCGACGACGGACGGGGAGCGACGGGCACCGTGCGACGGTGACCATGCGCGAGGTTGTTCCCGAGCTTCAAGGTGACCAAAAGGACGGGGGTTAGCGTCGGAGTGACGGGTAATCAAAGGAGGACGACGAACAGGGGACAAGCCCGGAGGGGACTCACCGACGGCGATGATCGGACGCGA
Organism: Chloris gayana; assembly: GCA_031894775.1. Taxonomy (NCBI): domain Eukaryota; kingdom Viridiplantae; phylum Streptophyta; class Magnoliopsida; order Poales; family Poaceae; genus Chloris; species Chloris gayana. The sequence continues at coordinate 51,365 of JAUNZO010002971.1, read as the reverse complement.
AGACGGCGGCGGCTGCGAACTTCCCTCGACTCGCTCGTGCTCCACCTAGGGTGAATCATGAAACCGTTAGCACGACGGAGACGGGCGGCGGAAGAAGTCCTCGTTGGTGGCGGCGGTGCTCACCTGCGTGGCGGGTCGCACCGGCGGTGAGGCGAGCAGGGAAGGCGGCGACGTCTAGGGTTTGGGGCTGGCGGGTTTTAAATGGGGGGAGGGGCTCACAGGGGCGGCAAGGAGCTCGCTAGATGCTGGAGCAGTTGGTGGTCGTGGGCCCGGGGTGACGCAGGGCGGCGCTAGACGACGGGCGGACGACGTGGCTGCTCACGGGCGCGCGCGCGGTACGGGCGAGGCGGAGAAGAAAAACAGGAATGGGCCGAGTCGGGCTGCGCGCAGGCGAGAAAGAAGAGAGAGGGAGTGGGGGTTGCTGGGCCGCGCGGGAGAGGGAAAAAAAGAAGAGAGAGGGAGTGGGCTGCCGCGGGAAAGAGGGGGAAAAAGAGAGAGAGTTGGGCTGCGGTGAGAGAATCGGCCCGAGAGCGAAGTTTTCAAATAAAAGCCGATTCTTATTTACTTCATCTCCAAATTCAAACAAACTTTGAGCAAATTTGATTTTCATTCAAATTTTGAACAGATGCAAGTACATGGGATGTTACACTAGCGCATGGTATCGGCCGGGGCAGGCGAAGGTGCGAGATCCTAGGTAGGTATGCATGCTTAGCAATAACCGAGAGTGACGTGACTTTGCAGCATCACATATGGACATATATGTACATATCTCGGCACTAATTTGCTCGTTGAGATGTGGGAAGCGATCATGAACGTTTGTTCACCCAGCGATCAGCATCAGCACTTGGAACAAAAAATTGTGCGTGGTTTAGCTAATTTCTGGAACATGAGTTGTTAATCATGTCCAACTTTGACCCTAAACAGATTACTTTTTGGATATCTATCGACGTGAAAGAAAAGGCTCCATGAAGCCATATCTCTCTCATCTGATAAACTCAGGGCAACATCAATGTATAAGGACTAGATAGTCCTTATACGTGGGACCCGTAGCAGTTGGTATTAGCTATAGATCAAGCTCACAATGGTGAGCTAAAAGATAGGGCTCATGCTCACTAAAAAATTATATCTTTTCTCAACTTCTTACCCTGAAAGGATAAAAGAGAAGTGAGAGAAGCACATAAAAAATTATTGTTTATTTATATGGGCAGCCCATGTGGCTATGGGTAGCTTTTGCAATAAATGATATAAAGACTAGTTCCACACTGTATATGGACTGGACAATAGACAGTATTTATTTGCATAAAGACCACTTTTTTGCAACATCGTGGATGCTGAGAGCTATTGGAATTTTCATGTGGCGACCCACCGCAGTGTGGTATAGCCTCATCATGTGCAGCACCTGATCGAACAGGCGATGGTGTTGAATAGCTGTCATGCGGAAAAAGGTGTCTTCCATCGCCACTAGGATCCACTACCAGTGGAGAAACCTATCAAAAAGGATCTTTATAAAAAGCTTGGCTTGGCATACATCCAGAGATTAGACATGTTGACTTCGCTTGCAAAAAGCTGTGGTAATAATCCATTTACAAGACAAGTCATTTTGGCGTTATCCACGGAGATTTTGAGTTGGAGAAGACACAAGATGCTCTCTAGAGGATATTGTGATCTATTGGTTCGTAATCCCGTGATGGTTTCTCCATGACGAACTAAAACATCCCGGCATCCTTTCGGCCATACATCATGATTTCAGTTTTTATATACCCCTCATTAATTAGAATTGGAAATAACAAGGGCCATACGCCAGCATTAGCTAAACGGTAGTGGGTTTTTTTATATCATAAATGGTTGCTTTGCTTTGCCGTTCAATGACAAGGACGCAAAGAGTAGTGACAAGAACTGATCTGCCATCACCATTATTTTCAACTTATGAATATCGTGACTGCTAAGGTAGGTAATGATGTTACAATCCACGACAGTAGTCAGGACATATGCTGTTATAAGATATATGTGAAACCTCGAGTGGTGAAGATTCAGGGACAACATTTGGAGACACCTATGTTTGTTGTTATATTTATATATCATAATTCAAGTCAAAAATATGCAAAACTTAATTCAATAGCAAAAAAAAAGTTGCAGAAATTCTCACAGAAAAAGGTTTTCCCAAAATTGTATTATTAGTAAAATTCAAACAAATAAGCCCAATGTACATGCAGTTTTTTTTTTTTTGATAAAACAGGAAGGGTAGCCCCCTACTGATTATATATTAATAAATCAAGTGTTTCAATATAAATTACAGAGGAAAAAACAAAAGAAAAGAAAATGGTATCAACATTAAGAAAGCGAATCTAGCCATAATTGCATTTGTGGTACGTTTCTTGCTTTTGCTCTTTGGATAACCAAGGCAAACTCCATCTTGAAACCTTCGTTGCAAGTTTGCACTGTAGGATCTTGACCATTAAACAGCCATCCATTCCTCTCTTTCCGGATACTCCAACTCATAATGATTATTATTTCCATGAAGAAAGGCACTTGCAAGTGTCTTTTAATTCTTCTAATTACCCTCGGAGGTTGGGCCGTCCTAGGATATGCGATGCCAATAGCTTGCCAACATGCAACCGCAAAATTGCAGCTTATGAATAGATGTCTTAACGTTTCCTCCTTTGTAGAATGCAAAGTTCACATACATAAGACTCCAATTCCATGTTCTTACGTCGCAACAATCCTCTAGTATTCAGTCTGTCATTCAACAATAACCAGAAGAAGGCTTTATGTTTCAATTGACATGAAGATGACCATAACCATCTAAATGCAGGATGCACTTCCGAGAATCCAATCAAATGGTTATATGCCTTTGCAGAAGAATAGTGCCCATTGAGATCGAAAATGTCTTCATTCTGTAAAGCTTCCAAAGAGATTTGTAAATCACAGAATTGTTGATACGCTTGCTCAGATAAAGGCAGATGAAAGTGGTCTTGTAGAGTAGCCAGTTCTGTTACCATATGTAACGTTGCTTTTTCATTCTTTGCAAAGGAAAGTAATTCAGGACATTCCAGTTTTAAAAGTCTTCCATTCCAAATATCATCCCAAAATAAAATCGTTCCCCCATCTCCTACTTGTGCTTTTGCCATTCCCTTATATTGTGTAAGTAACTTGAGTGTGAAAGGTCCTTCAGCGTAGTGGTTGGGGCTCCCGAGTAGCACCTCTCAGGTCCCAGGTTCGATCCCCGGAGGGGACGAATTATGGCCTGGGTTAAAAATCCCCTCGCCTCTCTGCAATCTCAAAGCACGAGTTAAGGCCCGGCCCGGTCGCGGGTAACGGTGCTAAGCGCCGGCTCGGCTCTCACAGGGATAACGTGGCCCTCGTGTAAGGGACGGAGAGGGGTTCGGGGGTTTCTCGGCCTGCGTGAGAAGGTCTTCTTCTAGTAATGAAATGCCTCGGGGTGGTCTTACCCTCGCAGGGTCGAGTTTTTTTTGTAAGTAACTTGAGTATTCTCCTCCACCAAAAGGACCCAACCTTCCTTTCAGTAGGTAGTCTCCCATTGCTATTGGCCCAGAGGAGGTGAACCCATGGCAAATCTGCCCTTGTATAGAATTTATGAAGATTCTTCATAAGTAATGCCTCATTTTGAGTTCTTAGTCTAATGATTCCCAAGCCACCCTTTTTCTTTGGTTTTGTGACCATTTTCCAGGATGCAAGAGGTGGTTTATTGGCATTTACATCAGACCCCCGCCAAAGACAGTACCTTCTGTATTTATCTATTTGCCTAATGATTTCCTCAAGCAACTGTATTGTGCACATGTAATAGGTGGGTAGCGAGGAAAGGACTGAATTAACCATCTGAAGTTTACCTCCTAGAGTGAGGGAAATAGAGGTACAAGCCAACCGTCTTTCAATTCTATTAACAAGTGGTAAACAGTCTTGTACTGACGGCTGATGAAGACCCAAGGGTAATCCCAGGTATGTGAAAGGCAGAGATCCCACTTGACATCTAGAAGTAGCAGCTAGATGTTCCATTCTTTCAGTCGAGACATTTATAGGCACTAGATTTGATTTGGCATAGTTTACTTTTAGGCCAGTGGAAGTAGCAAAAGAGTTTAGAATAGCTTTGAGAGCAAACAATTGTTGAGGACAAGCTTCCATGATTAGGAGAGTGTCATCTGCATATTGGACAATAGGGAAATCTGAACTACAACCTGCATCGATGGGAAGCCTAAGTAGACCCATATCCTTAGCTCTGTTTACTATACTTTGCAACAAATCAGCAGCCAAAACAAAGAGCAACGGTGATAAAGGGTCACCCTGCCTAACACCCCTCTTACAATGGAACACTTTTCCTGTACTCCATTGAGAAGGATTGATGATGTTCCTGTGGAGAGAATATTTTTTACCCATTGCATCCATGTATCTCCAAAACCCTTATGTTTCATAATTTGCAGGATTACTTCATGTTCTACTTTATCAAAGGCTTTCTCAAAGTCCAACTTTAGAATAACAAAATCTTTCCTGGATTGATGACATAGATGTAAATACTCAAAGGCCCAGACCAGACAATCCTAAATTGATCTAGATTTTAGAAAACCATATTGTTCTGATGAATCAATTTCAGAATAACCTGCTGAAGTTTGTCTGCTAATAGCTTTGTAAGAAGTTTGACTGAAGAGTTTAAAAGGGAGACGGGTCTATAATCATTGACAGTTGCTGGTGACTCCTTTTTTGGCACTAGAGTGATATATGACCCATTAATGCTCTTCATACATAAATCATTGTTGTAGAAAGCCAAGCATAATTCATAGAAGTCATGTGATATGACAGGCCAGCATTTTTTCATAAAATCGGAGTTGAATCCATCAGCACCAGGGGATTTATCATATGGTAGACTCTTAATTATGTTATCAATTTCTTCTTTTGCAAAAGGCAGTTCCAATTGATCAAAATCAGGAATTTCAGAGATCAGGTCCTCAAGCTGAAACAGAATACTAGTAAATTCAGATGTACCAAGTCTATCTTTATAAGCTACCCATAATAGAGTTGCCTTCTCCTCATGTGAGAATACCTCATGTCCATTCGTATCTTTCAATGAAGTGATAGCCTTCCTCTTGTACATGATAGTAGCATGAGCATGGAAAAATTTAGTATTTTCATCATCCAATTTTACCCATTTAATTTTTCCTCTTTGTTTCCAATATGCCAACTGTTGATCTAGTAATTTTCCCAAATTTTCTTTTACAATGTTTCTGAAGTTCCATTCTTCTAGAGAAAGATCCCTTAATTCTTCTATTGTGTCCAGAAGAGCAATGATAATCTTATTAGAGATAACTGCAACTAAGTTAGATAAGGTTTTCTGCCAAGTTTTGAGAACTCTTCTTATATTTTTAAACTTTGCCACCACTCTCCTTGCTTTATCTATATGTGGTACAGTCACATTCCAGCCATGCTCCATAATTTGCCAAAAATCATCATGTTGGAGCCAATAATTTTCAAACCGAAAGATTCTAGCTTTTGGGATATCTGTTGAAATACTTATCACACAAGGCACATGGTCTTATGTATCTCGAGATAAAGCACGGGCAGAAGAGCCAGGGTAGTTCAAAATCCAAGATGTCGAGGCTAAAAACCAGTCCAATCTTTCTAGTAAAGGGTGTTCTTGCATATTAGACCAAGTGAATCTATTTCCCTGTAAAGGCAATTCCTCCAATCCTAGTCTGCTTATTGCTGCATTGAAATCAAGCATATTTTGCACATTAGCTCCAGGTTTGTTTCTGTCTGCTCGTCTCCTGATGAGATTGAAATCTCCCACCCAAAGCCAGTCAAAGTCCTCATCCATTTCAAAGTTATGGAACCATTCAAGAAATTGCTGCCTTCCTTCAGATGTACAGGGAGTATACACATTTGCCAACACCCTCCTAGCTCCAGAATAAAGAGACATAAATTCGACACACATGGTATACTCGTTCTGAAAAATGACCTGTCCATTAAATCGATTTCCCTTCCAAATGATTATAGTGCCACCAGAGTTCCCCAGTGAAGGCACATATTCAAAACAGTCAAAATGAGGGTGACAAAAATTCTTAAGATAGGATAGATTGAAGTGTTCTCTCTTTGTCTCTTGAAGACAGATAATATCACAATCAGATTCACCAATTTTACTCCTAATAGCTTTCCACTTTTTGTCAGAATTGATTCCTCTGACATTCCAGCATAAGACATTCCACTTCCTTACATTTGCATTTATATGTGCACTATCCATAATAAACAACTTGGTAAGAAAGAGTTTATGCATGTGTATCCAGTACACATCATTGAACACTCTGGAATGGACCAGTATCCAACCACTGGAGAGGACCACAATGTCACACCAAAATGCATCTCAAGTAAAACCAGATAAGAAAGATGTAGATAACAGTTCTTAGGATAAAGCAACATATCCATGAACCTAGCCAGGGTGTCATAAAGTAGTTTCCAGTTCCAAAACATAAGAAGCATACAGATAACTAAGTGACAGGGCTAAGACAATAGCCCAGGGGCCAGACATAAAAAACAAAAAGACCCCCTCCAATTTCCATCTGATTATTCAGTGAAATTATCATTTCACTTCTTTCTTGGTTTCTTCTTTGGCTTATCTTTGTTGGACTCCTTTTTGGATGACTTCTTATTGCCCTTCTGCACAGCAGTGGCTTTACCAGGCTTGTTATCTTCCATCGCAGATTTTTGTGTCAAATTTGCATCTGTCAGTCTAGCCGGTGGGATATTACAGAAAGTTTCTCCAAGATTTGTGATTACCTTTGAAGACAAAGTGGGAGGCTCTGTTGAACAGCAGAAACAAGTTTTTTCAAGAAAAGTCTTGTTCCTGAAACCTTTAGCAAATTTCTCAAGTCTCTCACTTCTTCTGACATCAGTAACAACCAGGGGAGTTTCAAACTTTTTCCTTTTGACATGCAGTGCAGAAGTGGTAACCGGATTCATATTTGTGACCCTTGTCTTTTCAGTGGTGAGTGCCTCGCCATTTACTTTCATAGATAAACTTTCCTAAACTAAGTCAGAATCATCCTTATTCACAGAGTCTGGATTATTCCCCACCACTACAGTCTGGTCCTCTTGAGGCCCCTCATTCTTTTCCTTATTCTGTACTTCTATCTGTGCTGGAGCGTCTTCAATCTCAACAACGGTGGCACATTTCATGCTAGACTTGAGTGGGCACTTTGATGGTATCACAAAATCTCTGGCCCCTTGCTTTGCTAAATCTGAAGTTATGAGACTCCATGCTTTAGATCCTAAGAAGGACTTAACCCAATCAAATCTGGCTAGATTAAGTAGCTTGAGAGTAATGAAATCATTCCATTGATGTGGAATTGCCAGAACAGATGAGTGACCAGCTGGAGAAAAATACTTAGCACATAATCTGATGCCATCTGCATTTTCTTTAAATGTCCAAGAAGATGTCTCTTCAGCTTGTTGAGTAAAAGTTTCAAAGACTGGGTCGAAATCAAGCTCAGGGATCAGTTGTACCATACCAATCTGAACATTGCCGGGACGCTGCTCTTGATCTTCTGGAGCCACCTGACTGCTATCTGAAGCCACTTGATTGCTGCCACCAACAACCTGAGTCACATTAGATGGGTCACCTCTAGAATGGTTTGCACTTCCTTGAGCTGGACCAGATATACTATTGTCACCAGAGTCTTCATTGCTAGATAGGAGTTCATTTTCTTGTACCTCATGAGGTAGAAAGTTAACCTGTGGAGCCTATAGAGCAAGGACCACCTGTTCCATATCTTCAGGTTGCAAATTACGATCCAAAGGCTGTGGTTGATTATTGACAGAGCCTTCAGAGTTAGCAGGGTGACTGTTGTCAGAGTAGCTGTCAGCAGCATGAACTATGGGCTCTTGTTGCACCTGTAGTAACTCGGGTTCCTCTTCATGATTCATGTCTCCATTTTCCATGTTCTCATCATTTAGCTCTTGGTTGAGATCGAATCCCCCTCTTGTTGTTGTTCCTGCTCATTGGGCCACTGCTGCCACTGATCATCCATACCATTGCCCAGATCATTGTTTAAATCAAAGTCATTGTCAGCATTCGGTGGTTGACCACCCTGACCAAACCAAAGAAGTCAAAAGGTGGTTCAGGAGCTGGTTGAACATCCTCATTACCATTAGGCTTTGGGTCTTCATCTGCAGGCTGCACATCAAAGAGGTTTTGTTGAATTACCTCACATTGTATTGTCCATGAGTGTCCATGAAAGTCTTCAGCATCAGTGACCACTATAAACTATGGGACACGCTCCAAATCTTGTACTTTTGCTTTAACCACCGGCCTTGTCAGGTTTCTCTGGTCATTTTCCCAGTTTATCACTCTTCCAAAAGCTGAAATTGCACTTTGAATACAACCACTATGCCAATAATCTAATGGGAAGCCCATCAACAATAGCCAACACTCTCTGTTAAAGTCTAGTCTTCGCCAATTTCGACCTTGATTTTGTCTCACAAACTCAAATCTGACATCACCATAGTTGTGAGGGCTACCTTGCACCAGATTATCCCTATCAAATACATTCTCAAACCGCACTAGGGCTTGACCTAAAGATGATCTTTGTATTTCTCTTAACCTAAGACCCTTGTGATTAACCAAAAACTCTCTTACAGCTTCATACACGTTCTCAAAAGGTATATTGTTTAAAGGCATCGGCTCTATAGTGACAATGGCCCAATCTTCATGAACAACAGGTTGACGGTGAAGGACAGCACGAACCTTATGATCTCGCCCTGGAATGACTGCACGGTTGAATCCCGTAGGGATAAATGGCATCAGGTCTGCTCTCTGATACGCCATGGTACCTGGAGCTTCCTCAGAAGCTTAGCCGGAGAACTTGGAGCTGACGGCGGTGATGTTGGGATGGTTTGGGATGGAGGCCGAACTGTGTTTGGGACTAACTGCGTAGAAGGCGCAGCTAGATAAACATGAGAGCCCTTGTTTCCTAAAGAGAGGATCGTATCGACCTGCTTGTGCGATGCTTGCGCCTCAGAAGTTTTGGACGCACTCCGGAATTCAACCATCAAGCTGAATTGCGGAGGTGTACTAGGCCCTACCCCATCTTCTGTAAGCGAGATTGGCTTAAACCAAGAGTTAATCATCATATTCCCCCAATCTTTGGCAAAATTATCTTTAGGAACAAATTTCGGAACAAATCTCGGAGAAATCTACTACTTGTTACAAAAATATGAAAGATGATCAAATCCAAAACAAACTCTGCATTTCAGTCGATTGTGGCAGGAGGAACGGGTATGCCCAGAACTGAGACATTTACTACATTAAGGAACAGATGGGCCAGATGAAATCTGGGCCTACTTGTGGGCTTCCTTTGTTTTGACCCAATCCATTTTCAAAATCAAACTGCTCTCCGTCGAACGTTGTTCCTTGTTCTTCGCGGGATCAAATCGACGAGGAATGAGATCTTGGTCCAATCGATCAAACATCGATTTGCGAGGATGCCTTAGTCTATGAAAAACAGAGATGCGAGAATTCCCCTTTGAGCAATTTTGATTTCCAATCAGAGTAGCATTTGCACCAGTAAGCCGTGAAGATCGAACTGCGTCCGCATAAGATTTTCACTGATTACTTTTTTCTTTTGTACCAGAGTCCAAGAGTTTTCCTCTTCCTCTGCAAACTTCAAGGATTCCCGAGTCGAAGAGGGACCACCACCACCCCAAAGATGGAAGAAAACTTTGTATTCTCGACATTCAAAGGATTTGAGCCACTTGTTTGGAAGAGAATGAGAATTTAAATAATCTTTCTCTCAAATGTTGTGTCCTAAAATCAGACGCGAGACCTCCAATAGTCGCTTGTAAGATGAAACCCACAGATTCCTCCGTCAAACGAAACTTGCATCTTCCAAAAGAAACCAGAACGAAGAAATCCTTGAAACCCGAGTCCAAAGGACAAGAAACTGGCAAACCAAAGCGATCTAGAACTGCAGCTTGAACACCAAGGCCAGGGCGAAAAACCAGATCGGAGAGGTCGGGAGGCAGGGCTTCCAAAGAGTCATCTAGAACGCGAGTTGAGATTCAGATCTCAGGAGCGGAAGTCCCCGATCGTTAATCTGAACGGAGGATCGCCGGTGATCGCCGGCTAGAGCACCTGATCGCCGATCCACATTTTCGCCCTCCGCTGTTAGCAACGTTGCCCGTCCTCATATAAAATTAGCGAACTTTCTCTCCACTTCAGATAACTTTTTTTAGGCATCCACTTCATATGACCACGGAACAAATTATTCCAAAGACAATCAACATAAAGCCCGCTGGACCAGCAGCCACAGGCCAATCACCCAATCCATGGACAGCTGACAGCCCACTGGGCTAAAACTAATACAGCATCGTCTTCGTCTATAAGCTTTAACCATTCACGCCATTTTCTCTCAAAAAAAAAAAAAACATTCACGCCATAAAATTTTATCTAAGCGCCATTGATGGGTAATTAAACTGGCTTATTTTTATCTATACACTAGAGTCAGTATCCATCTATTTAGTTCAGTAAAGATTAATTTGTTCTCCTACTAAGAGCTACTTCATCCAACTAAATGTCCAACGATGCATACACACGCTAGTTTACCACATTTTCTACTCATTGTAATTATTGTTCTGTTATTGCTTAAATAAACTTAGAATATTGAGCTATGTTATCTATTTTTCCTCTCAGGATTATTCAGGCTTCCAGACATGTCTAGCCATCTTTGCGGTGTGGATTTGGTGACCAAGAACATCAACCATGTTACGCGAACAGCTCTTGAACCAATTCCAGGTTTACGGAAGTATAATCAATACAATGTAAATTATGCACGTTCCATGCATGTGCTCAAAATGGAACATTCTTTGTCAGATGTTTGCTTCACTTGCTATCAGGACATTTTGCATGTCCTCAACATGATACAGCTGAAGGAAAAAAGCAATCTACAAGATGCAGTACAACAAACTCAGATAAAGTATCCGGAAGTAGAACGGTAGATTTTCTTTTACTTTCAGATATCTAAAACATGTTGCAAGATTATCTCTTTTTTCTCTGAGTGTTCAATAGTGTTCAGGCTTCAAGATATGCCTGCACATCTTGGCAGCTTGAATTTTGTGTCCAGGAACATCATCCATGCTATGGGAGCAGCTATTGAACCAGTTCCAGGTTTGCGGTACCACAAATACAATGTAAATTATGCATGCTCCAAGTTCTAAATAGACCATGGATTTACAAATGTTCACTTCACTTGCCATACTGACCGAAACTTTTGGATTGGAAGCAATGAGAAGAAGTTATCTGCTTTGCATGGTTCTGGTACACATGGGTTTACCTACTTGCCTTTGAAAGTGTTTCCTTTGTCTTAGTGCCTAGTGAGATGTAGTATTCAGATATTTTAGTTGAGCTCGCTCAAGCTACAACCAGAACAAGTAGGAATAACAACCTATATATTCGTGACTATTTGAGATAACATTTTTTTTCTATAGTAACTATTTTGAACAACAAAAATAATAGAGAAAATTAGAATTCTAAAAATAATATAAGGACTATATATTGATTTCACCGTGTTCATTTGATAAATTTATTTGGGACTACCAACTTTTATAGATCTTGTAGCAAATATAACTGAGTGATGGAGGGTATGTATAGCATACTAATAGTAACATATAACACATGTTTTATGTTACCTTTGTTTTGCAACTCATGATATAGGTTAGCTAAAAAAATATATTGAGTTGTCTGCAATAGTACCAATCGATAATATTATTAATTAGATTATTTATCAAGATGCACAAAATTATATCACTGGCATCATTAGTCACTGCAATTTGAGTATAGATGATTATATAAAAATTTTCTATTCACTTGGCATATGAGTACATTTATGTTTTTGGTACATATTTATAGAATGTTGCCATTATTTTTTAGTGTACTCCTCCGTCCAGAAATATAAGCATTTGTTGACTTTCATACGTCATGTTTGATCATTCTGTCTTATTCAAAAAATTTGTTAAAATTTTATTTATTTTGTTACAATATACTTTATTTCTAGATATGTTTTGAGTATGTCTCCTTTAATTTTGTATTTGCATAAATATTTTGAATAAGACGAATGATCAAACGAGAAATCGAGAAAGTCAACAAGTCCTTATATTCTTGGACGGAGGGAGTATATTGATATTAAAAAACTGAAATACGCTTGCTAAATGAGAAAAAATCATAATCACTACTATAGTACAATAAGTATAGTCCATAAATAAGTTACATAAAGTGTTGTAGTCCATCACGTGCAGAATTTCATTTGGGCCTATGGTATCCTTAGATCGATAGGTACAATCATCTGGCACATTAGATAGTTGATCATGGCCGAGGAACCGAGCAAGAAGCTAATCGCCTACTACATATACACTTCGGGTCAGAACGCTTTGGTGTGTCTTTGCTGGATCTTGATGGTTGGAGAGGAGAACGGTATTGGTGCGTAGCTCCAGACCATATTATAAGACTGAAAATTTCGAATACTTGTGGAAATACATGAAGTATAGAAGAAAGGCAGAAATCAATAGGATTTGCAAATTACGTTGCTAGCTACCACGCCGGGAACAATGTGCGTCTTTCTCGACGTCTACCTTTCCAATATGCCCATCGTCGCGACACGCTTGGCAGCAGTGTCTCCCAGTGTTGTGGTCCATGACATAACACAGCTTGGTGCCACGCTGAAGAAGTCACGACGTGAAGGATTGGTGATGCTGTTCTGTCGTTGTCGTTGCATCATGGATCAAGGGATGCCAATACATGCCGACGTTTAATTACACTCATTAATTAATGAGTTGTTTGCATGGCACGCAAACTCGCCCGACTCATTGTTTCGGAGGGCAAAATTCCTAATTTGTTTGCCCAGTGTTAGACGTGATTTGGCTTCACGGAACAACCAGTAATAAGGATATTTTGTCTAAGTATTTATATATGAGAAGTGCTCCGGTGGTCCCCTTTTAAAAAATTGCACAAATCTTAAAGCGTTAAGACTAATTAATTTTTGGATTAATAAAAGGCCCCAACCCTACCCTACCTTGCCCGGTTGCCCGGTGGCGGGGAAAACAGATTGAACCAATTTTTGTTCGTCAACCAGAGAGCTCATTCCCCTCATGAGGCGGCGGCAGCGCTCCGGGAAGGAGCGCATCAACTTGACGTGTCGTAGTCTATTTTTTTTCAGAACTGATATGAGGATTCAGACGTCCTGTTGTTCGCTCTGCAGAGGCACTCGAAGGCTGTAGGTGGCAGCGCAAGAGGTCGGCATAGAGGGGACGGGCGCTCTGATATTCTTCCACTTCCCAGCAGCGCCAGTCAAAGACTGGAGGAAGGCTAGAGGCGACGCACGGCTCAGTGCACGGCAAAAGGCTCCACTCCATCTCCGTCGAAGCCTACTTCAATTCCGGTGAGCACCTCACAATCTTTTCCCGTGTTCTCATTTAGCCGTCTTGTGATAGTCCAAAAATTAATTAACCTTAACGCTTTAAGATTCGTGCAACTTTTGAGAAGGGGACCACTAGAGCAATTGGCAGTGGTGAGTATTTTTTCTCTTATTAATGTCGTAATTTCTCGGCCTTCAGAGCAAATGTGGGGGTTCCGTTTCTTGCTCAAATAGATATATAATATATATAATAGAATCATGCCTTAGTGGAGGTAACACATAAGAGGTTCATCTAGCTCAATGGGTTCTTTCACTACCAAAGCTGACATTCACCACTACTATTTTTTGCACAAAAACCTTAACATGTGCATTTATTATATTCATAAAATTCAATAAAAATCCATACATGTTGCAATGATCCAGGTTTGATTCACATAAAAAGTTCTAAACAACCTCAAGGTTCTGATTGATGCCTTGGTAATCTAGGCCAAATCTACATTTCTTGGTAGTAGATAGCACATCGCCACCGCCATAGCCGCTAGATCTGTATGGAGGAGGCAGATCGAGGGGTATGGTCCATGAGATCCAACACAACGCCAGAGCCACAGTACATAAGGGGGCAAGGCATCTATGCATCTGGTCGCCTCTAAAATCTGAATGTGGGCACGGTACCTGCCTGCTCCCCAATGTGGTGTGTTTCCTTTTTGTCCCTGCACCAGGCCAGCACAATGCCAAAAGGTACAGTGAGTAAGTGAGTAATGCGCTAAAAACACCACAAAAAATGATTGGTTTTGCAGCCGTGCCTAGTGGTAACTACTGGCTGGCACGAACAAAGGCATCAATGGGTTCTCCAGTCCCAATACAGTACACACCTGTATCACTAATGGCTTTTGGAGGTTTGCAGGATTTGTTATTGTCGTTGTTAGTCCTGTGATCCTGACAATCATGTGGTCGATCACCTGTTGAAACGCCTGGCCAGCGGCCACAAGCTCTTAACAACATTATTATAAACAATTGGTGAGACAAGTGTCTTTTTCCCCTGTACCTTATAGTTTAATTAAACAGTAAGTCCACTGGATTTCAGAATTGGCGAAAATGTAAGATTATTTTTACCTTGTCAAGAGTAGCAGCATATTTGAGATAGGTACGTTGAATTAACAGAAGTTGTGCCAGCATTATTACTCGATGGATCTTAATGGATTAATATGATCCGATCCATTGCACGAATCATGAATGCATTGAACATCGCCAAGCTACGGAAATGATATATAAAACCAACCGGGTAATCCAAGGTACAGATGGCACGACAGCGCGGTGACTTAAGCAGTCAAGCCATGCAAAGTGTTCATGTGAAACCACAAAACTAAGTGTGTCTCCCTTCAGTGAATCTGCCAGGTTCAATTAAACTAAGTGTTTTAATCTGCCGTCAGTTTTTCCCTGTAGCTGGCAAACTGCTGTTCAATGGTGCTGAAAAATGCCTTGTCAAGTGTGTTTGATGGGGAGTGGCTTTCGTCTTTCAGTACTGCAGTACTACTTACCTCAGACCTCACTATGAACCGTTTCTTTACATGACAGGCGGACGAAAATACAGTATATATATCCTCAACTGGCGCAAGACTTCTGGTACGTTTCATTTTAAAAAAGAATTGATGCTAATACCATAAATACCAATGTCTATTTTCTAATATGAAATTTGTGCTACTTCCCGGCGTTATGACATGAGGATAGAAAGTATATACACATACATTTATCAAAAAAAAATGACACAAGGTGGATCTGTGGATCATCAATCGGGTACTATTACACCAACAAAAAACTGCACGAAGCAAGAGCCAGACCCTCTCACCCATCTCTGAAAATGCGGGCACCAGCCACAATGTGATGTGTTCTATCTTTGTCCCTGCCTTGTTGTCAACCCAAGGCGACACACACACGGGTGTTCTTGCTTCAGCTTCTACATATTTTTCGTGGGTTCTTTACCTCTTACAGTACTAATCTCCTGTGAATCCGTGATGCTCCCTTTTGAGGCTTTAGGTTTTTCACTCACCAGTAAAAGCCATCCCTAGCCATCTGAACTTTGTCACGACAATGTCTCGGGATTCCAATTATTTTGGAGGTTTCTGCATGGTAATGTTGGTGTTCAGCATTCATCGTGAACAGAGAAAATTAACATGGAGAAAAGCCTGCTCTACACTAGCACGAAATAGACAAAGCCCCTGTTTGGGGTAGCTTATTTCCGCTTCTGCTTCTCCAACCAGCTGAAAAAGCTACAAGCTACGCCAAACGGTTCTGCTTTTCCAAAACGCGACACTGTTGAAAAGCGTAAAATGAACTAGAAGCGAAAAGCGAGCAAACCGTCGCTTCCCGAGCTTTTGCGGGAGCAGTTTTGTACCTCCCCTCAATGTTTAGGCGTATTTACCTGCTTTTGCCACTGCTATATAAATCAAGTCGACCTCAGTTTTCCCCTTCTCCTTCCTCCTGCCGCCGCTTTGCTCGGCTCCAGTTCTCCTGAAGTGCGATGACATCGGCACCATGTTGGCGAGCGCCGCCTCTCCCTGTCGGCCACGACCGAGAACGGCATGCTGTTGTGAGTTAGCGAGCACCACTACATGCTCCGACGCCCTAGATTTCCTTCTGTTGACGAGCACCACCACCCCCTCAAGCCTGATGTGCATCCAATCCAGATCCCGTCAATGTTCAGTGTTTACCAGCCCATCCGTAACCACATCTTCTGCCGCCATCCGCACCCTCTTCGTGCAGTTTACTCTCGGCGGCCCCCTCCTGGCGCTTCCGCACCGCAGGCGCACCCGAAATCGAGCTCGAGTTCCTAGCCGCAAAAGCGAACGCCAAACAGGCCAGCTTTTGCTTGTCAAGCTTTTGGAAAAAGCGTCGTTTTGGACAAGCAGGCGGTGCTTCTCCAGGCAGCGCTTCTGTAGAAGCTTACGCTCCCCAAACAGGGCCAAAGTCTCAATTGCATAGGGTTCCTAATTAAACAGTAGAAACAACAGAAGAAATTACAGTGGACACAAGGAATATCATTTGATATAGGTACCTTAAACTAACAAAAGTTGCCCGCATTATCACGAGATGGATCTTTTTGATGGACTAATATGATCCCCTTCCTTGCACGAATCATGCATGAATGCTTTCAACGACATCACCAAGCTCCTAGGGAAGCGGGTAGCCCAAGCTACGCGTTCAGATCCTCTGCAGCAATGCACTCTCATCGACGTGTGGGTCCGGACCCACATGTCGATGACTGATTAATGCATGGTGCATTCATCGCAGAGGATCCTCATCTCCAAGCTGCAGGTGGGACACCAGCGCGGCGACTTAAACAATCGTGGTCACGTGCCCAAACTGTTCATGTGAAACTGTTAATATGTTAGGTTGAAATACAGTAAGCATTTCATTTCAGTCTACCGTCTGTTATGCCCAATATGGCTGAGAAACTGCTACTCAATCAAGCTCAGAAAATACCTGGTTTGTCAAGTGTGTTTAATGTGGAATGTTTTTTTCTTTTTTCACTGTAGTACTATACCTTACTACGACTCCTTTACATTACAGGTGCAAATACAGTATGTCCTAACCCGATGCTAGTATCATAGACATGAATATCTATTTTCTAATGCTTGGAAATTTGTGCTGCACTTCCTGCATGAGGATAGAAAACATATACACACACTTGACAAGAAAAAGAAACATAAACATGACACATGGTGGATGCCGCGTCCACGTCCGGGGCAGATCTGTTGATCAATCGGCTATGATTACATCGGATTAGTCGGATCCAACAGAAAACTACACAAGGCAGGAGCCGCAGTGGAAGGACGTCATCATTGATCTGAAAATGTGGGCACCCCAGCAGCCCGGCCACAATGTGGTGTGTTCCATCTTTGTCCCTGCTGCCTTGTGAACGAACAGGGGGCTTCATGCTTCAGCTTCCACATATTTCTCATAGGTTCTCTTTGCTCTTTCCCTCGTACTAATCAATCTATGGTGATCTCTTTTGAGGTTGCTTGACACGCAGCAGTAAAAGCCATCCCCAGGCATTTGACGTTGGTCCTTACTCCTAGTAGTAGTGCATACCTTGGGAATTTACGATTCCGATGAGTTTGGAGTTTTTTTGCACGAACAATGCTGGCACCAACTGGACACAAAGTCTGGATCGCATGGGGTTTCTAAATTAAACAGTAGCAAAAGAAGAAAGAAATTACTGTGGACACAAGGGACCAAACAAGCATGTCGGCAGAGCAAATCATCTGGCACAATGATTAGGAGAGGGAAACGGACGCCATTAGCATGCGACGATCCCGTGCACGCCTGATCATCACGCGAGGTCATGTGATTGTGACGAGGACAGGTGGCAAAGCGCACTGTGGTCATGTGAACTGAAGCAGGCCAGTAGCAGCAGCACCGGAAACCGACGAGCTGACAACGAAACCGTTGCGTGGTGAATTGCCCAATTAAATTCGGTTGCTTTTCGGCTCCCCTCTTTTCCCATCACGACGGCCGTTCACGAAACAGTCCCCCGGATGAGCTGGAACGAGACGCGGAAAAGTTGTTCATTTTTTTTCTTTTCTCGGTTTTTATTATGTGTGGCCGTGTTGGCTTGTAAAACGAACCGATTCTTTTTTGCGCATTTGTCATTGTGAGTGGGGCTAATTGGAGTAGCAGATGCCGTGGCACACGAAAAGGCGCCTGCCGTGCCTACCCGCATCATGATTTGGCGCCGAAGAAAAAAACAAGAAACTCTTCATGTTGCTCTGACGACTCACCACTGAAGAGTCATGTTGGAGTTGGTCTTTTCCACCTGCCCCAGGTGCTACTCCCTCCGTCCGAGAATCTTAGAATTTGTTGATTTTCGTGACTTCTCGTTTGACCAATTCGTTTTATTTAAAAATTTATTAAAATTTTATTTATTTTATTACAATTTACTTTATTCTTAGATAACACGTATTCTTTATTTTTTCATTTATATAAATATTTTAAATAAGACGAATGGTTAAACGAAAAGTGTAAAAGTCAATAAATCCTTATATTGTTGGACGGAGGAGTACTCTGTGATTTGGGAATCTTGGCGGCGGCAGGCCAGGTGCAGCGCACATGATGACTGGTGATTGCGCCTGTTTTCGCTGCAAATCTACTAGCCGGTCTCGGCGCAGTCAAAGATGCAAGTTGCGAGGTGTTGTGGGGAAATCACGCTTGATTAATTAACAATGTTGAATGGAAGGAGGCGGCGCCGTTAAACAAAGCGAAAGAGCAGGGCAGATGTGCCGGCTGGCCAATGATTGAGAACAGAAACAGCATGATGCGCCGGTTTATTTATTTCACTGTGATCTCCCGATTTGCAGTAGTACATTTATTCCGAGACATAATAAGAGTAGTAATTATTGGATCGATCAGTAGAGACTAGACTAGTTTGCGGAGACGGGTGAGAGCCGCGCTGGCAGGCAGGCAGGTCGCAGCTGGAACGGCAGAGCAACCGGGCCTGCTCATCAGCTCAGTGCTCACCAACCAAATCACTCGCTCGCAGCTCCAGCAGATCCAATCTTTGCACAGGTGGTCTCTTCCCCCAACGCCCAGCAGCCGGTTGATCGATGATCACGGACGGGCTCACAGCGGCAGCATCCGCGGCGTACGCGGCGGCCCTCTTCATCGCCCGTGCCCTCATTCTTCCTCGTTCACGGTCTGAGGTGGCCGGCGGCACCGGCTCGCCGGCCGGCGTTCGGCGTTCAGCTGCAGAGGCGGACGGTGCAGGCCACAGCCTGCGCCCAGTACTTGAGCCGCGCCTTCACCTCGTCGGGGCTGTCGCCTGCAATCCAAGAGATGGCGTGAGAAACAGAGCACGGATGGTCACATTCATTCAATGTCCGGGAAAGAAAGAACCGATCTTGGTGTGAAAGATTTGGTTTTGATTTCGTTGTCGTGGACAAGTCGGCTTCGTCTTACCGGGGCTGGAGATCTTCCAGTTGGTGACGGGCGGCGTCGCCGGCGCGTCGGCGGCGGCGGCGGGCTCCGGCTGGGCGTCGTCGTCGAGGAGTCGCTGGGTGATGGAGTAGCAGAGCTCGAGGGCGGGGAGCGTGCCGCGGAGCTCGGGGATCTCGTCGTAGCTGAAGCCGAAGCCCAAATCGGCGCACCCCTTGAGCTCCTCCAGGTCGTCGTCCGTCAGGCTGCGCGACCGCCCCACCTTGTCCTCCTCCGCCAGCACCACGGGCTTCTTCGCCTGCGCACGCCCCGGCCACGCCGCCTCCCACTGCGCCCCGCGCCACACCTCCTCCGCCTCCGGCGACGCCTCTTCCTCTTTCTCCTCCTGCTCCTGCGGTGGAGGAGAGGAGGCGGGGCTGCCGGACTTCTTCTTCCGGTGGCGGCGGTGCCGGCGGCTGCGGAGCGTGGACGCAGGCGGGGACGGCGGCGGGGAGGCGGTGGCGGACGAGGTGCAGGAGGAGGAGTTTTCCTCCGTGATGGCGGTGGCGAGCTCGCGGTCGGAGTCGGAGCTCCACATCTTGGCGATGGCGTCGATTGCGCTTGTAGCTTCTTTCTTTGCTCTCTGCTCTGCTCTGCTCGGGAAAGGGGAAGCGGAATGGGAAAGGTATGCGAGTGGGAGGGGGTGGGGGCCTATTTGTAGAGCGTTCCGGCGCGTGGGGGGACAACGTAGTAGCTGTCAGAAGGCTGGTGCGGCAACGGGCCCACCTCATCGTATCGACGGGCCAGGCATGTGCCGTTCGTGTTGGCATACGCCGTGTGGCCTGTGTGCGCGTATTTCATCTTTCTTTTTCCTTTTTGAAAAAAAGAGGTCCTTCGAATTTGATTTGTGTGCCTCCAACTAGCTAAACAACAAAGCGTCGCCTCTCTATCAATTATACATGAGTCCTGCTGAATTCTGATTGAATTATCCCTTCTCTTCTACTCCCGTTATCCAAATTTATTTGTCATTTTTTAGTTCTGTTTCTCTATGTCCGAGTTCATAACATCTTCCATGAATTTGGACCCCCTTTCCATGAACCTTAGTGAAGAGCTACAGCATCAAATATGTTGGAACGCATGGAGTATCTCATGTTGTCTTGAACCCTAATATTGTTGTAGGTTTCCTATCCTACCACTACTTTGACGGCAAGGTTAGAGGTGACCACAGGAAAGAAATTCCAACCTCTGTTGGATCCATTAGTTTTGATGTAACTAGCATATCCTCGAGCATATAGAATCTCTCAATCAACTAGTACTTGAGAATTTTTATTGTTGTTTATGTTTATAGTGCTATGTAACATGTAGATAGAGAAGGGAAAATATGTTAATGTGTAACATATAGTACAATTTTATTTTTTGTCAGACACGTAAAACGGTGCACGATCGTTATTAGAGATATATTCATTGTTCACACATGGTCGTTCGTCCTGATCTGATCCTTCGTCTTCCTGTGCCGCTGATGCTGATATCTGGGGAAATATGTAGTGCAAACCACCAACTAGGTGGAAACATGCAAACTCAATTTGAAAGTTTATTTTGGAGTTTCGAAAAAATCTAAAAACTTGCATGTGCATAGATGAGATGAGGATAAATATGCATACCAAATTCCAAGTCCAAATACATATTGGTTTAGTAGAAGTACAAAAATAACAAAACATGTGCAAGAGGTCAAAATTATAATACTATTCACTATTTTGTCATTTTCCTCTCATGCATCATGATTTTGTCATTTTTGTTTCTATTAAATTATCTTGCATTTGGACTTGCAATTTGGTATGCATATTTATCCTCATCTCATCTATGCACATGTAAGTTTTCAGATTTTTTTAAAACTTCAAAATCAACTTTTAAATTGAGTTTACATGTTTCCACCTAGCAGTGGTTTGCACTACATATTTCCCCTGATATCTATAGCTGGATCTCCAAAGGATAGGCTTCACGCATTGGTACCCTTATCTCAAACCCTTTGTGTCCGAAGCTTCTTACCTCTCTGTCCATGGGCATTTATTTGTTTATGGTGCTAGCTCCATATACATGTTCGCTGTCGTGTCCACATATGTTTTTTTTAAAAAATGTAATGGCATCTCTGTAGGAAGCTACACTACGTAGGCATGTAAATTCCGTATACCTGACACGGCGTCAGACGTGCTTTCTTCGTCGATCCAACTAATGGTACGATACGTGCAACAATGCGTTGAAAACCGTGAACAATACGTACATGTACATCGAATGCGTACTTGTAGTATCCACTAGCAGGTTTTCTTGGTCGATCACCTGACGCGCTCCACACGTCCGGTTTTTTTTCTTTTCTTTTGAAGAACCTCCACACATCCGGTGATCAGGTAGTAGTGTACTAGTACTAACAATATCGGTCCGTACGTATACGGACGCAGGGGCATATGGATGGCTCTGGAACCTCGTGTTCGAGTCGGTAGAGCTGCAAGCATATCATCTCGTTGTTGCCGATGCGGCCTCCGCCAGGTGTGCGGCTGCCGACTGGAAAGGCAAAGGCGTGCGTAGGACGTTTGCGGCGTCGCGTGACGCGTGGGCAGGCTCCTCCGCTTGGCGTGTGCTAGACTTCTTGCCTTGCCAGCGTCTGCGTGCGCGATGGAGACACAAGGCCATCGACCAACAATGAACAAATTAAATAATACAATACTAGTATTGTGTAAAACATATGTCAGCTGTGCGGCGCCGCTCATGTCTCTACTTTTGGAATTTCGAATTACATAATCCAAGATGATGTTATCTATCTATCTACTTATATATTAAAGATACAACCCACTAGCACGTCTTAATGACTATTTCTTTCAATTCACGTTGCGCCACGTCATTATAATTAATTTCAACCATTTAGATAAGAATGGATGTTACAGATTAACACAATTAGATCAATTAAAGTTAATATCTTTTAGTCCCGCTGCAACGTGCGGGGTTATCAACTAGTTACATATATAATTGACCAACAAACGGAGCCACCACTCTCGCTCTCAAGGTCTAGAAATTCTCACATTAATCGTCGGAGGAAAAAAGAAAATTAAAAATTACATATCACTGTACAAAAATATTTGACCAAATAACCTTATACATATTTTAAAAAAAATTACCCACCACTACCATTAAAACAACAAGACTAAAACACCTCCTATATTTTTATAAAATTACTCACCATTACCATCTCTTCCTTCCTATCCTCACGTTAGAAAAGGCAATATCATTTCTTTCTTTTTGAGACAATAAAAAAGAATGGCATGGTAGACTCTTACACACAAGATCTAAATAGCAGTTATGGTAGAAATAGTATTAGATAGCAATACATTCATTAAGACAATTATAAAAGAAATAGACAAAATAAATATATTTTTCATAATTTCACATATTGTTTTAACAAAACTTAACTTTTATAATTAAATATCAAGACAAGCCGCACAAATGCGCGAGTACGTTGACTAGTTATATTTTATAAGGCTAATGAACACGTGATGCATGATTGATGAATAACCAAAAGCGTGTTGTGGCATGGTACACATATATGCACATCTCCTGTTAGATATACCGGATCATGTTGTTTGTTCTAGGAAGAGACCGCCCGTCCATTGCAAGGGTGACACACAAAACTCAAACTCTGTAACTGAGCAGTAATAAATGGTAGCTTCGTTGCCTTAAACCCAAACCCCATAACCGAGCAACTTGTTACCGACGAGAAAAGAAAGGTAGATTAAAGAAAGTAGCGGGAGTGAACAACAGTGTTACGATCATGTGCGCTACATGTAGCCGTGGTGGTGCATATGCCCCCATATATATTTGGACCACACTAATATATGGACATCTTGCAATATGCATCGCCGGTTTTATGCCCATGGATAGATAGACTAGCCAAGGACAAGGGTAGACCTACAAGCAAGAGTTTCATATTGATTTGTCTTACATTATATTTTAGTTTTAATCATTTTCACATTCATTCTTAAATGGTACCTTTCTCGATAGCTGTGACAACATTTGAGTTCATAAGTTGGAACCACTAGCCACTCGTTATAACAAGCATTGAGTATCCAACAGTACAATTTCTTTGTGCGGATTCAAATATATTTTCACAACAACTCAGCTTCTACTCTATCTCAACCTTAGTTTGTGGTGAAGAAATCATGCGGGCACATTAATTGGCATGATCACGTTGGTTTCAAAGCTCAGGGGCACCAGCCGGACGTGCTTCGTGTCCATCTAGAGATACAGTATAACAGTGTGCTTTTCAAAACAATACAATATACCGCACCAAACATTATACTAGTACAGTTCGCACCAGATAACAGAAAGCTCAAGTAATAAATATCCGTCCCTAAGATGGATGGGTCTAGAAGCTCCTGGTGTGTTGTACGTAATCTCGTACACATCGCCGTGACTATGAACCACCGTGCACGGGACGTCGCATCAGCAGCCGCAAGTGTCCATCTCGCCGACGTGGCGTCCGCCAGCTGGATTGGTCCCAGAGACAGGAACGGCAAAGCGTACGTGTGGACGCGTGGCAACAAGGCTCCGTTTGTTTCTGTCTAGCCTGGCGTGTCCGAGGGGTAGCTAAGCTAGGAATCTCACTATGAAATTCTATTAGTACCCGGCAAGTGCATCTCCTGCTAGTTGAGCCGTCGGAGTGCCGTGAAGGAACCAAACATGTCATCACGTGCGTCAGCTGCTGCCTCAACACTGAAATCCGTCCATGGGGACACAGGCACACAGCCAGCCCTTGATTTTGTTTTGGCACGAAATAGGTACACATGGATGAACACACACATGTGGTGACATGTACCAACGAAACGTGTGGCGATGTACGCGGGCGCCGTTGCTACAAAGCAAGTCTTTGCAGAACCGATCCATGTCAAGCATCAACAACCGGTTGATCGACATCATATCCTCGTGGTTAGCCGCTGGCTTGTCGGAAGATTAATTGTATACATAGCCACAGGGCGACCGAGGGCAGGCAGCACGACACTCTACTGGTATGGCACCAGCAGCGTTTGTTGATTGGAATCCGTCCCTCGATCGTTTTCAGGAATCTATCCAGCATATTGTAGAGAGAAAGCGTGCGTGCAGTGACTCGCTGTCTTCTGTGCAGCGAGCGAGTCAAGTATGGAGCATCTGTCCAGCCAAGGTACAAAGTCGCTTAATTTGAAAGCTACTCTCATACCGTTTTTTCCTGTTGTATTATTACTCACGTGTCCGTGTCTCGAAAGAGAGGAATATAATCTCAACACGGCTTGCAATTTTATTTCCTCCACGCATGATTATCCACCTAGCTTGTCTTGTACGCTCAGAGATTAGATGATGGCTCGTCGCGTACTCACGTTAACTCAAAAAGGCTGCATGTTGCGTCCCCAGCAACCACGTGACACGTCACTCTGCAGTGTGTATAGCTGCTACCTGGAACAGGTTACATCTAACGGACCAGTCGCCATCCATATCGCATCTATGATCTATGGCCGAGATGCATATATGCGCACCAGTCGCCGACGTGGCATTCGCCAGATGTCCGGCTGTGAGTAGCTGCTGGGCTCAGGCCCCGTTCGTTTCCGCCTCTAAAATTTATATACTTGTCACATCAAAGAGAATCTTACTTATTTAGTAGATCTTTTATTAATTTAATAATAAAACCTATGTCGTGACCCCTCTAATTTGCGAGACGAATCTAATGATCCTAATTAATCTATGTTTAGCTACAGTGATGCTACAGTAAACATCTTCTAATAACACCATAATTACCCTCGTTGGATTCGTCTCGTGAATTAGATAGGGGGTCTGCAATTAGTTTCGAGATTAGACTTTATTTAGTACTCCAAAATGATAAAATTCTCTTTGATTTGACCCTCTAAAAATTATATACCTGGAAACGAACACACCCAATATATATCCGTCCAAGAATATGAGGGGGTGGGAACGAGCTTGTCGTGTCAAACGTGTGACAGGACCGAGGGATAATCAATCTGCCAACTGGGGTTACGGTCCATGGCATATGTATATGGCCCGCATTTTTACCATTTCTATGTGTCCACGAATCCTGTTTTTAGACCATGAAAAAAAAAAGGTTTGACACGTTACTCCTTTTCCATTATAATTTAAATGGAAGTTTCATGGACACGATTACCTAGAGTGACACGTCATCTAAAAATATTTGAAACTAGGATGAAGCAGCTCTCTCTCAATGTATAGTTTCATCTATTGTTTTTTTCTAGATTACATGCAAGACACAACTTGTCTAGATAACTGTGTATGCAGAGTTTCATCTTCATGAAACTCATTTCACCTCTCTTCTCATTAATACACTGCCACATCACCAAAAATGTCTATATGTCACTCTATTTATTGCCCATAAAACCCCCACTGAGACCGAGGTTACTCTTTTTCCATTATATGACCTGTTCGTTTCCTGCCCTCTAAAATTTAGCACTGTCATATAAAAAAAATCTTACTATTTACGAATATTTCGATCAATTTAATGACAAAACCCTATTGACAGATTGGTGCTAATTTTCGAGATGAATCTAATAAGCTTAATTAATTTAGGTTTTGCTAAAGTGATGCTACGAGTAACCGTCTTCTAATCATGACTTAATTAACCTCATTAGATTCGTCTCGTAAATTAGTCTAGGGGCCTGTAATTTATTTTATAATTAAACTTTTATTTAATACTCATAAATAATAAAATTCTTTTTAATGTGACAGCTCTAAAATTTAGACCCTAGGAAACGAACACACCCATCCATTATAGTCTCAATGGAAGTTTTATGGACACAGTTATCTAGAATGACACATCATCTAAAAATATTTGAAACTAGGATGAAACACCCCTCTCAACGTATAGTTTCATCTATTGTTTTTTTTCTAGATTACATGCAAGACACAACTTGTCTAGGTAACTGTGTATGCAGAGTTTCATCTTCATGAAACTCATTTCACCTCTCTTCTCATTAATACACTGCCACATCACAAAAAATGTCTACATGACACTCTATTTATTGCCCATAGAACCCTCACTGAGACTGGCCTAGTCTTTGTACAGTCCTACTTTCAATACAAATTGCCAACCATATTGTTCTAGTTGACCAGAAACTGATACAGGAGGAGAGGCCATTGTCTTCATGATGATCGTCGTTCCTCCCAATCTTAACTAGCTAGCTGCTCGCCTGCTCCCTGTGAAGGCGTGCTCTTTCCTTGTCTCAAAACCACGTTGGCAGTTATCCACTTGAGCAGTACCAGATTCAGGGAGACAATGAAAGGTGAACAGCCAACTGGTTTAGCAACCACGAGAGGTTAAGCTTGTGAACCAAATACCAGATTTAGGCGCTTATCTACACTTTCTGTTTATGCTTCGGGAGTAAAATGGATTTTGTCCATCAAGATCGACCAAGACGTGGTGCGTGTGTCTCATGAGACTGGAAAACGACTCGGCAGCTGCACATGCCTGCCCATACACAAGGCATGCACTGCACTGCACTGCTGATGTAAGTGTGTACCCGAAAAGACCGATGAACATGCATGTGACAGGTATCTGCGACCAAAAAACTTTTAGATGTCGTTCACATCAAGCAGTTGAATGACAAGAGATACACACCTTCTGGTTTATGTCGATTTGTTCATGAGTAAATCGAGATTTATTTGAGTGAGAGCACGCGGAGGAAAAGTTTGTCGTTGGCTTGTTGAGGAAATGTATAGCCACACGGACAAGAAGCACGATACGCTAATAATGGCACCCGTCGAAATGCGCACTAGTCGTCGATGTGGCATTGGCCAGGTGTCTGTCCGGCTGTGAGTAGCTGCATACTGGGATCAATATCCATCCAAGAATAAGAGCAGGATGGGAAAGGCAGACGTGAACGGAAACGGCAAGACACATGTAGGCCCGCACACTTTGACCATTTGTATGTATCCACGCATCCTTTTTTTAGACAACGAAAAAAAAGGTTCGACACTTTGTAGTGTATCACTTTACAGTTTTTCTTAATGTATTATTCCCTCCGTCCCATTGAAAGTGTCATTATGGTTTAGATCTAGATCAAACTTTTTAAACTTTGACTAGATTTATAGAAAATATTAGTAATATTTATATCTCTAAATAAGTTGATTATGAAAGTAGATTCAATTATCTATCTAATGATACTAATTATATTCAATAAATATTTATAATTTTTTATATATTTTTAGTCAAAGTTGAAAATATTTGACTTCTTAGAAAGCGAGAATGACACTTTTAATAGGACAGAGGTAGTACTAACTAAAAACCATAGTAGTCTCCTAGTTGTCTGTACAGTTCCACTTTTAGTACACATTACCAACCACATTGTTCTAGCTGGTTGACCAAAAACTAATAAAGGAAAAGAAACCATTGCCTTCGTGACGATCGACGTTCCTCCTTATCCTAACTTCTGATGTGGTGGCGAACTAGCTGCTCTATGTGAGGGTGTGCTCTTCCTTATCTCAAAACCGCCTTGACATTATCCATTTCAGTAGTACCAAGAATTTAGGGAGACAATAAATATTGAAGAACAAACTTGTTTAGGTCATTCTCAGTGTATTCATTCATCCACAGTTTTCAAGTGTGACACGTTAGTTTTCTAATCTTATTCTATGAAATGAAACTACATGTCTCAGTGTGCACACTTTACTTTCACAGTTTCATAGACATAACAGAACATTAGATTATTATTAGGCGGTGGCACTTTGTATGAGGTGTTGAGGATGAAAGAAAAGACTCTCAATGTACTTTCATTTATCTTTCATTAGACTAGAACAAAAAGCCACTATAGCCACGGTGAAAAACTCACCGTAGACGCGGGTGAGGCCAACCACGGCTAAGTTTCCGTAGCTAAAAGTAGTACATTGTAGCCGCGGGTATACGGGGTTCAACGTCATTCACAGCTACAGTCTAAATTAAATAACAAAAAGCACTGAGCGGGCCTACATGACCCGCTCGCCCACCCATCCGTTCGGATATGCGCGTGCCTGGCCCAGCCGCCTCGCCTGGCTCGAGCCCGACCGCCATCCGACGGAATCGCGGCGCGCCACCTCTCGCCGCTTGCCGCCCGCCGCCTCTTGAGATGCCGTCACGCCTAGCGGGCGAGATCCGGCCGCCACCGACCACTAGATCCTCCCTCTTCCGACCACCTAGGGACCGGATCGGCCCGTCGCCACTCGCGCCTGTTGTCTAGGAAGGCCACCCCTCCGTAGAACCCGCAGCCTCGATGGCCACCGCCCCTCCGCAGATCCCGCCGCCCCGATGGCTTTCGCCCCTCCACGGATCCTACCACACCGATGGCCGCTACCCTTTGCGTATCCCGCCGCCCCGATGGCAGCCGCCACTGCTCCTTGCCTTAGGAGGTGAGGGGCGAGAGGAGGGGGAGGAGAGGGGAGGCCAGAGAGAGAGGGCACTGGGGATAGAGGGCGCCGACCGGGAAAGAACACACCGGGAGAGAGGGGACCGCACCGCGAGAGGGCTGCTAGAGGAAGGAAGCGTGCGTGGGTTACAGGATTGAGTGTGGGTGGGGACGGAGAGGCAATTGAGGAGGAGGAGGAGAGTGAGGAGAGGAGCTTAGGGTTTCCCATTTTTTATAGGTCTGGTCTACTGGTGGGCTGCGAGTGTGAAGACGGACCGTGGCTACAAATAGAGACCTATTTGTAGCCAGCCACAATCCATTTTTTAACCATCTCTATTGTATTTTTTCTCCCGTGGCTATAGTAAGTTTTTGTTATAGTGTTAACTTGAAAATAAAGCACATAGTCTTTCACTAGGATGGAAGGTTTCCCTTCTCTTTCATATTTATTTTCTTGTCATGTCAACTATTTGTCTGAATCATCAAATGAAAGGTCCCATAAGAATGGTCTTAGAAAATCATCATAAGTAGACTTTTTGTTTATGCTTAGGGAGTAAAATGGACTTTGTCCAAATAAAGATCAACGAAGACGTGTGGTGTGTATCTCTTGAGACCAATAAACGATCATGTACCATCATGTGGTAGCAACTCGGCAGCTACACATATATAGGCGAAGACCGATGAACATGCATGTGACATGTATCTGCGTCGAACAAACTTTTAGAATTTTAGTATGGTAGGCATATGCATCTCTCTCACTCTTAGTAGAAGCGACCATGCAACGTGCATGTCCCTATACATATGGTCCAACGCTTTTGGACGCGATGGATGAATGGACTATCCAACGACCATGAGTAAATGGCCGCGATCAAGACACATGTACCTAGAAGGCTGTACTACCTCTGTCTAGAAATATAAGATTTACAAATTTCATGTTTAACTATTTATCTCATAAAAAATTATGAAAATATAAAAATAAATAACTGTCTTAAAATATATCTACTAATAAAACAAATTGTAATAAAATAAATAATATTTTTATAAATATTACACATAAGATGAATGATCAAATGTGATATCCAAAATTCAACAAACATTTATATTTTTTAATGGAGAGAATAGATGGCATGCACCAGCTGGTTGATCGACAAGATACACATTTTCTGGTTTACGTATGTCGGTTTGCGAGCAAATCGAGATTTGTACGAGAGCACATACATGAAAAGTTTGTCGCTGACTTTTTAGAAAAGCGTATCTCCAAGTGTGTTCTAGTACTAGCAGCAACTCTATCTCTTACACTCCGCCCCGACCAACCAGGGGAAACAAAGGCTCGGATGATGGGTCGCCGTCACGTCACTAGCCGCATGCATATCTCTCGTGTTGCCGATGTGGCCTCCGCTAGATGTGCGGCTCCCGAGACAGCAATGGTAGGACATGCATAGTGTTATAAAACGTTTACTGGTTCAGATTCACCTTTTGGAAGAAGGACTCCTGATCTATGTAGACTTCTAGTTGAACTTAGACCAACACACAATACGGTTCCATCCTTATAAATAGTTGAGAAGACACTTTCTTTATAATTCCGAGAATACATAGCAATAAATAATTTTGTCTCCTCTATTCTTTCAGTTTTATTATTTCATTCTCTGTTATGAGTTACGTGCCTATAATCTACGATAACTCAACACATAGGACGTTTGCGGCATCGCATGACGCGTGGACCGCAGCCTCGTCCGCTTGGCGACGCTGCCTGCTGCCCTGGTTTCGTGTGCCGCCAAGGTACGAAGATAATGTGTTCACGTCACGCATCTGTGCGGCGCTACGCAAGCCTCATATTTTGGAATCGATGATCCCCACCCAACCGATGCACTATACCCATGATGTTACTGTTATATTTTGTAAGAACAACGAACACGTACATGGTGATGTGCAGTAATTATTGATGGATGACTAAGACGTGTTGTGGCATGAACATCTGACATCTCTTGTCTTCGGTGTGGCATTTGTGCCCCATATTTTCTGATCACCACTCGTGTATATATGGCCATCCGATATTCCGATACCATACTATAAATTGCATTTGCGGTTAGATGCCGATGGATGGATAGGCTAGCCAATGGCAATTGCAGCATGACCAATATCTGGGGTAATTTAGACCTTTTAATCTTCTCAGATTCCGAAAAAGAAGTCCTTTTAATCTTCTTGATCGCATTGGCTTGGCTCCGGACGTGCTTCTTCTGCCCATCCATCTGGTACATAACGTTCGCTATTCTACAAAATACGGTGTTGTTTTTATCAAAACAAATACCGTACATAAACTATGTACTTCTGTATCAATCCATGACTATACATTATACGTACACATCATAGAAACTAGTTGATAACCCCGCGCGTTGCAGCGGGACTAAAAGATATCAACTCTCCATTGTAGTGGGATTAAAAAATATTAATTTTAAAATTATAATCTTGAAATAAGTGTGTTAATCTCTAAAATTAATCTTTATCTAAATGGTTGGAATAAATTATGATGATGTGGCGCACTGTGGATTGAGAGAAATAGCCATTAAGAGGTGTTAGTGGGTTGCGTTTTTTATATATAAGTAGATCCCAACTACTAATAAATATCATTATTCGTCTTATTGAAAAAATATGACAATATTATTTATTTTTTATGACATGTTTTATCAATTCTTATACTTTAAATATGATTTAATTATTTGTATATTTTCATAAATGTTTTGAATAAGACATATAGTCAAACATTATGATAAAAAGTCAACCAAAATTTATATTTTGGGACTAAGCGAGTACTCTATCCCAGATGCGTACATCCGGCCGATCCGCTAGCTTGCGTCTGCGGATTGGCCTAGAGACAGGAGGGTAGCGATGCGTGGCTAGGGATGAAAACAAAATGATAATTATTGGTTAACCAAGGCTCGTTTTCTATGCGTGGCTAGGGAGCTATCCAAAACACGTGCGAGAGATACTAAAAGGGCGCTCGAAGACAAAAAGAAGAAAGAAAGAGCGTCGGGCAACAAGAAGGACACGTGGGACGAGTTTGAGTCGTAGTGTGTGTCCATAGTTGGTAAAGTCATGCAAAATAAGAACATAATATCTAGGTGGGACGAGTTTGAGTCGTAGTGTGTGTCCATAGTCGGGGAAGTCATGCAAAATAAGAAAAGAATATCTAGGTCGGCTATGACTAGGATATAAATAGTAGACTAGAGTTATTATAAAAAATAACACAATCAACTCGACGGATTTTCTCATCAACTGCTCGAGCTCTCGGGGCTCGGCATCGGCAAGGATTTTATCAGGTAAGTGCACTGAATCTTTCATGTCGACTTGTCCGTGCTAGAATCGATGTAACTGCTAGTTATCCGGTAGTTTTGGTCAATCAGATTCTTTAGTTACGAACATCGGCGACTTGGGGTAGTTGACGTGTCCTATACCGTTCGATTCAGTTGAGTCATGGTTAAGATATATTGCCGATTCAATATGTTCTCTAGCATTAGTAATAGTACAATTGACGTGTCCTAGGCTCTGTTGGAGTTGACTTGTCCTACGATAGAGTGAGTGCTAGGGTTTAGATTGAATTAGTAATATATCCGGAATTGCTCTCGCCGATCATAGTTTGTACCTATCGATCGAGTGCAATATAGTTGACTTGTCATATGTTGCTTTGTCTTTGCTTAGTTGACTTGTCCTAGGTAAAGAATAACCGGTAGAATATAAACTATGATTTACGTTAGCGGTTTAACCATTCAATCGGGGTGTTTAGCCGATTGCTTATCATATTTAGATCTATCTTACATGAACTCCGGATTGTCAAATTTATCAGTTAAGATTAGATTTAAACCAATATTATCTTGATAATTCAGAGATCTCATATGGCTTGCATGCTTTACTCATTTGATTTCACGAATTAGATTAAGTTAATCATAAATCGACAGAGTTACTTCTAGTTATCAGTTATTGCCGATTTATACATATTCAAATGCCGATTTGTATGATAAAGCCTATTTTAAAACTATCAGCAACGTTAGAAATCAGGACTAATGTACCAAGACATCTAGATGCTTAGCTTATGTCCTGTTTAATTTTAGGGCCTGCTCGGCTGGCTTACAAGCCAGCTTATACTGTAGCTTATGCTGCATATGGAGATGGAGAATCAGCCGGTATAAGCTGGCTTGAAGGCCAGCCGAACATGGCCTTCGTTAGATGTCGATGTACTGAGTAACGTCGATAACCCAGGAATTTTACACGCTCTATTTATCTTTGTTGGTTTGGTAAAACCAACTGGCACGCTTCAGGAATCCATCACCGCGTTCCAAGATTTGGTCCTCTTTGGAGTTAAGCAGATCTCCTAGGCCAGCGTGCGTTCTCCAGCGGGTTAGGCGTCAACACGAGCGTTTTTCCGTCAAGAATTTGTAGTAACATAAGTACTAGAGTATTTGTTATATACACAAAAGTACTGCTTTAGTATGTAAAATCTTTGTTTATAGATAAGATCCTACGAGCAAAGGACTAATTCCGCCAGATCTGCCGGTGTCTTTGGTTTATGAGGCATCGAGAAGTTGATCGTCCACCAAAGACTGAATCGGATAATTTGCTGAAGTCCAGATCCTTGTTTTCTTCGGTTGGAGATACTGTTTGGCCCAACTTATGTTTATGTAACCTAAAAGGTTAACAGAAGGAAAGCCACAATGATTAAAATAATCACGGGGATGAAATTATGCGTTTGATCTACAGTCCAAGTCACTGGAATGTAACGACTTTGACCAGGCAGAAACTGGGGACAATAGCTCCCGTGCGACGCCTTTCACCTGTATTATCCGGGATACGACATCGTTGGATGGAATAGCTCACATGCGACGTCTTTGTGGTCTAAAATAGCCAGAACCCACTCCCGACCTTGACACTGTAATGATTTGTTTGTTAGCGGCTGTGGGACCCAGCGTTGACGGCCTCGCATGCGAATGTGTCCGATGGACCGACCGTTTTTCGCGCCATTTTTTTTTTTGCCGGGAATCCATATCCGGCAGCGTGACCTCGGAGCGGCGGCGCACATCCCTGTCCGGCGGCGGCTCCGTCTAGCGGCGCGAGTCATTCTACCGAACCGACCGAAGTCCTCCTGCGGCGCGCCGTTTGAGCGGCGTCCCAATCCGTCTCCGGCAGCGTGCCCCCCTCTCCGACACGGGATCCGGCAGCACGCACCCCTCTGCGGCACTGTCGATCCGGTCTAAAACAGATGGCACCGAAACCGATGGGGCAGGGAGAGTCGAATTCGAGGTAATCCTCTACACCTCGTGTTGTTTTTGCTTTCGATTAGAGCTCGGTCGCCCCAATTTGTGACATCCTGCACCATTGTTGAAATAGGGGGCGTAGCTTCAAATTGTCCGTAAAATTCCCCTTTCTATCCGTCGCGAAGCTAGCTGATGGTAGCTCTGAGGAACATAGAGCATGGCAATTGGTTAGTTGGGAGGTTGATTGTGCAGAGCTTGACCCGCATGACCTTGTGAACCAACAAGCGGACGCGGTGAGGAATTTGGTAGAGAAATTAGGCGAGAGTACTCCTTGGGGTCCGGAGCAAGAAGTGGCATTGATATACTTCGATGATTGGAAGGGCGAGTATGTGAGAATGGAGGATGGCGAAGCGCTTGTCGATGAAATCGATCGGCAAGACGGCTGGAGAAGCAAACGTGTTACATTTCTCGCCGAGCTGGTGGATCTGAAATCAGATTCTTTTGTTGGTTATGTGCCGTCAAAGTTGGCTATGCAGATTGCAGATGATGATTGGGGTGCAAGTAGACAGATAGAACCCATTTTAACCGAAGTGGCGGTGTTAGCTGATGATGTACAAGAGGGATGTGATGGTGCTCCAAATTTGACGGTTGTGGACTGGAATTCAGTAGAACTAGAAGAGCCTACTGATCTTGTCATTGCGCCAATGGTTGACACGGAGATGGCCAAAATTTTAGGAATTCTAGTAGACGATAGAGACAATGAGGAGAATGAGCGGGAGAGGGATGGGGCTAATGCGGCTGTTGGTTCCGAAGATGTGGATCCGAGTTGATGAACGAAGCTGCTGATGAGGTAGGTGATTACAATGATGATGAGTTCATCAATATATATGACAGTGAGAACCACTGTAACTGAAGTAGGAAAATGTTTTCCTAGCAAGAAAGAGTTTAGGATGTGTTTCAAGACCTATGCGGTGAGGAGGGAGTTTGATGCCAAGACTTTGTGGACAGATAGAAACAAGTTTTATGCAAAGTGCAAAGGCTTTGATGGGGGTGGCAAGCCTTGCAAGTGGTATATTAGTGCTAGAAGACAACCCGATGGAAGTACCATGAGGGTTAATCAAATGCCACATGAACATACTTGCATTACCAGTTCACGAGGTTGTATCAAAGATGACATCACAGGCCCGGGTTGCACAAAAGATCATTCCTATCTTAGCCACAGCCCCAAACACTAGTGTAAAGAAACTGAGAGTAGACCTGGAAAAGCAGTACCCTATTAAGTTGAATTATACAACGAGTGTGGAAGGCAAAACAGAGGGCAATCAAAGAATTATATGGTGACTGGACAAATACCTTCAGGCTGTTGTATAGTTTCAAGGCGAGAGGTGGAGAAGAGGTAGCCTGGCAGTGTGGTGGAGATAGATACAGAGGTTACACCTGATGGTAAGGTCTATTTCTCCAAATTTTTTATGACTTTGAAGCTTTACATCGATGGCTTCAAAGCAGGGTGTAGGCCATATTTGATCATAGACTCATCTTTTTTGACTGGAAAGTGGCCTGCTCAATTGGCAGCATGCAATGCTCTAGATGGACATAACTGGATGTTTCCTGTTGCTATTGGCATGTTTCAGTCGAGAATCAGATGCATCATGGAAATGGTTCATGATGCAGGTGAAAAGATGCATTGGGGTAGTGACACCTTTGGCTATACACACGAATGCCTGTAAAGGGCTAGAAAATGCAGTGCGGGATGTGTTTCCACATGTTGAGAAGAGGGAGTGCTTCGACCATATGTGGTTGAATGTGAGGAAGAATCGTAGACGAGAAGTTTATGGCTGACTCCGGGAAGCAGCGAGAAGTTACAACAAGCGGACACATGATTATCAGTTTGGCAAGGTGTATGCTGCTGATCCTGAGTTTGAGACCTGGGTAAAAGCATACCATTCTTTGTTGTGGTATAGGTCAGGATTTAACACGGCCATCAAGTGTGACCATATCTGATGAGGACATCACTCCTTTGGATACAAATGACACTCCTCCGCTGAACATTCAAGGACCAATCACTAGAGCTCGCGCCCGACAATTAAATTTAGAGGTGAGCTCGTTCCTAAGTCTTTCCTTTCATAATTTTGAGAATAGTTTGCTACCTAATGATTTTATTATGATTAGTAATCAAGGAGAGGACCATAATATGAATGGACTAGGGCTTGGCGGCGTGGAGGTCCAGCAAGAGGCGCAAGGCATTGTGGAGGCCCAAACCAAATCGACTTCGAGTCTGTTTCGGAGTCCAGGAACAGTCTGAATTAAAATAGACGTCCAGATCGCATACGAAGTCGGATTTGGACGTTCTACATATGGATGGAAAGATAATTTCATAAGCTCTCCAGTGGAACCGGTCCCACGTCAAATTTCATCCGGAGTCGCCGGGAATCATCGAAACATTGGAACATCCAGAATCTGTTTTTTGGTGTTGCGTCACCGTTTTTGGCCTTTGTACCGTGTATCTCGTGTGAGCCCATTAGGGGAGCGTCCAAGGGGTTCTTGCACGTCCCCAAGTCTTTATTAGCGGCAGCCGCCACCCATGTTAGGGTTGGGTTTTGCTTAGATTATTCTGCTTAGACAGTTTCACCGTTCATCGGTTTGTGAGACCCCAACATGTGAGTTTAATCATACATCAGCAAATTTGGTTGCGTTCTTTCTTGTTCTTGCTTGTGTTTTTGATTCGCAGGCAGGGATTAGCCTTCGGGCGAGGTCAACCGTGCAACGCCGGTTGATAACCATAGAGGACGTGGTGCTGCGATTGCGGGGTTCGAACGTGTTGTTCGGGAGCCGGATCGACGTGTGTCACATCTTCGCCAAATCAAGAGTTATCTGAACCTTTCGGAAGATCGGGACCCTAGTCGACATCAAGTGGTAATCAGAGTTTCAGGTGCACCGTCAAGTTCGCCCTACCTTTAGTTTAGTTTGTTTCTTTATTATCCTATCATCCACGAAAAAGCCAAAAAAATTTTAGTTTTAGGGTTCATCCTGTCCAAGCCGTGTTTAGCCTTTGCATGTTTCAATTTCAGGGTCCGTAGTGTTGAGTTTGTGTTCTAGTGATTGTTTTGTTGCTGGTTTAGTTCGTGTTCTTGTCGACAGTTTTGTGCCCCTCGCAACCCTAGCCGAATTCCCTCAAGTTTACTCTGTCTCGGGAGTTTTGTCACCTCCGTTGCATCCACCATAGTCCCACCCTACACTCCCACCCTTTTCATCTAGAACTCAACACCCCACGACCAAGACCTTCGTTTCCGTTGCATATATTAATCGTCAAAAAAAAAAAACTAAAAAAAATCCTACCCGATTGCAATTCCGTCCACCGAAACCCTAATTACGAGTCCCTTCCTTCAAACAGCCATAATTTTCGCATACGGACTCGAAATTAGGCAAATTTTCTTTTGAAATTGGGTAGAAAAAAATTTCGTATCTGCTCGTCCCCGCTTCACCGGGCAGGAAAAATCTCGAAAAAATCAAAAAAAATAGTTAAGCCCACTGATCCGAGGAAAAAAGTTTGGAACCCGTCGCCGCTGCATCTTACAGAAAATCTGTAGGTCACATTCCTTCTTTGTTTGACCTGAAACTTTGCGTGGTTCCTATTTTGTTGCCTCTGAGTGGAAGAAAAATATCAAAAAAATAATATCAAAAAAGAAAAATTTGTGATTTCTACTAGTGCTAAAAGACAAAACAGGGTTTTGCCTGTTTTTTGTGTCTAGTTGCTGTTTCTTCCTTGCTAGCTACCTTTTGCTTTGTTTTCCTTTGTGCCTGTCATCCTTGCTTTGCCTGCACTACTGTTCTAGGATACGTGTAGACCAGCAACTAAGGACAAGTAGCTTTGGACATTTATTCAGCATTACTATCTGTTTTTGACTTGTGTTCCACTCACATATTTGGCCCTCCTAGCTCCACATACTACTTCTGGACAGCACAGGTTTTGACCCTTGCAATCGTGGTACACGCCTTCTAGGTATCCTTTGCCTTGCTTGGTAAGACCCTTGTAAGAACTTGGTAAGACGTTCCCTTTGCTTTTGTGAGAGTCACCATTGTCCACCATAGTAGTAGTGTTTATTAGGGATAACCTTCACTGTTTGTTCCTGTTTTGGTATTTGCTATGGCAGGAGACGATGCAGACGTTGGCACCCCTAAAGATTTCCACGAGTGTGTTAGTCAAGGGCAGCTTCAGTCTGTTCTTGACAGGGCACGAGAGGAGATGACAGAAGCTGTTAACAAAGCCGTTACCGACGGCATCAACAAACTCAATCTCGGCAACCAGATTGAGCGGATGGATAAGCGGTTGTCCAAGATGACAGACACGGTTAATACTCTCGCAGAAGTGGCGACAACGTTGGCTGGCAAGCTGACCGAGGTGGAGAACCGTGTGAAGATCCACGAAGATGAGGCCGGTAGCAACGCCGGTGGAAACAGAAAAGATGACATGGTGAATGATGCCACTGTCGACGTCGATGACGCAGCTATACGAGCACAAAGGCTTCACCGGCGTCTACAACAGAACACCCAAGGTATGGGTGGCCAACATCGACAACAAGGTAACAATAATCGAGCCCCTGATGATCCTTATGCTAAGATTAAGTTTACTATTCCACCTTTTTCGGGGCAATATGATGCGGAGGGTTACCTTGATTGGGAGATGACAGTAGAGCAAAAATTTAGTGGGCACCTAGTTCCTGAGCAGCATAGAGTTAGACAAGCCACTAGTGAATTTAAAGATTTTGCTATCATTTGGTGGAATTCTCTAACTGCTGATGATATTCCTGTAACTTGGACTCAACTTAAGGAAGCTATGCGTGATCGTTTTGTCCCTCCTTCTTATCATAGAGATTTACGCAAAAAAACTTCAGCGCTTAGAACAAGGGGAAAAATCTGTGCAGGACTATTATGGTGAGCTTCAAAAGGGTTTACAACGCTACATGATAGTAGAGGATAATGAGAGCTCTATTGTTCGTTTTTACTCTGGTTTGAGACATGAAATACAGGACATTGTTGATTATAAGGAGTTTAACACCATCAACCAGTTGTTCCAGTTTGCTATGCTTGCAGAGAAAGAATTGCAGGGACGGGAGAAGCAACAGAGGAGCAGCAGTACAAGCAGGCCTTCTTACACCCCACGGTCGACGCCGTCTTCGGGGTTTTCTTCCCGGCCATCTCCACCAGCAAGCAAACGGCCTCTCGCGTCCGCGAGTGGTGTTATGGCAGCCCCACACGCACCTCCTACACGCCCTGCAAATTCAGGTAAAAATTCTGTGCAGGGTCCTGCTCAAAGTGCTTCATCGGTCGCCTCGACGGGACGCACTTCCAACATTCAGTGCCACCGCTGCCATGGACTGGGCCATGTGCAGAAGGATTGTCCAAGTCAGCGGGCATACGTGGCCACTGAAGATGGAGGATACATCAGCACCTCCGACATAAAAGATGATGATGAAGACGAAGTCGCCGACGACACCAACGAGGGCCATGTACTTGGTGGAGAAGACACTTCGGGTTACATGAACATCATTGTGCAGCGTGTACTTAGCACGCAAATTCAGACTTCTGAAAAGATACAACGCCACAACTTGTTCCAGATTTTCTTCGTCATCAAGAATCGACTAGCACGTGTGATCATTGATGGAGGAAGCTGCAACAACTTGGTGAGTTCAGATCTGGTTGAGAAGCTTGGTTTGGCCACACGACCACATTCTCATCCATACCACATTCAATGGTTAAATGACTCAGGAAAAGCTAAGGTAACACAAACTTGTAGAGTTCCTTTTTCCATTGGTGTTTATTCGGATTATGCTGATTGTGATGTGGTTCCTATGCAAGCTTGTTCACTTTTATTAGGTCGTCCTTGGGAACATGATAATGATGCTACACACCATGGTAGAAGTAATAAATACATTTTTATGCATAAAGGACAGAAAATTACTTTAGTACCTTTGACCCCTGCTGAAATTGTACAAGCTGATAGAGAACGCGCTGCTTCTTTGAATAATTCTAAATCTGAAAATCAGCAAGTTGCTAATTCAGTTTTCCCACCTATAAAGGATAAGTCTGCACCTATTTCTAAGGGCGATGGGATTAATTTGAAAGGCCGTGTTATGCTTGCTACAAAATCAGACCTTGCTGAAATTTCTAATGATGATATTTTTTATGCTTTGATATGCAAACAAGCCTTGTATTCCTTTGATGATATTGCTAGCTCTTTGCCTTCTGCTATCACTGACCTTTTGCAGGAGTATGAGGATATTTTTCCAGCTGAGATTCCTCCTGGATTACCACCTTTGAGAGGAATAGAACATCAAATTGATTTGATTCCGGGAGCTACCTTGCCAAACCGTGCTGCTTATAGGACCAACCTCGAGGAGACAAAGGAAATTCAGCGACAAGTCCAAGACCTTTTGGACCGCGGGTATGTACGAGAAAGCCTTAGTCCTTGTGCTGTTCCTGTACTTTTGGTTCCTAAGAAAGATGGTAGCTGGCGCATGTGTGTTGATTGTAGAGCCATTAACAATATTACTATTCGCTATCGTCATCCTATTCCTAGGCTAGACGACATTCTTGATGAGTTATGCGGTTCTCTAATTTTCACTAAAATTGACTTGCGTAGTGGTTACCACCAAATTAGAATGAAACTTAGAGATGAATGGAAAACAGCTTTTAAAACTAAATTCGGATTGTATGAGTGGTTAGTAATGCCTTTTGGGTTAACTAATGCACCTAGTACTTTCATGCGCTTAATGAATGAGGTTTTGAGGGCTTTTATTGGGCGTTTTGTGGTGGTTTACTTTGATGATATCTTGATTTACAGCAAGTCTTTAGATAAACATATGGATCATTTACGTGCTGTTTTTACTGCTTTAAGAAATGCACGTTTATTTGCTAACCTTGAGAAGTGCACCTTTTGCACCGATCGAGTTTCTTTTCTTGGCTATGTTGTTACTCCACAGGGTATAGAGGCGGATGATAAGAAAATTGACGCTATTGCTAGCTGGCCGCAGCCCCAAACCATCACATAGGTTCGAAGTTTTCTTGGTCTTGCAGGTTTCTATCGCTGCTTTGTCAAAGATTTCAGCACTATCGCTGCACCGTTGCATGAGTTGACAAAGAAGGGTGTTGTGTTTCAATGGAGCAAAGCACACGACGAGTCCTTTAGCTCTTTGAAGGACAAGCTTACACATGCACCGCTGCTGCAACTACCAGATTTCGGTAAGACTTTTGAACTTGAGTGTGATGCTAGTGGTATTGGCATTGGTGGAGTTTTGATGCAAAATGGCAAACCTATTGCTTATTTTAGTGAAAAGATAACTGGCCCTGTTCTGAATTATTCTACGTATGATAAAGAATTATATGCTCTTGTACGTTCTTTGCAAACATGGCGTCATTATTTATGGCCTAAGGAATTCGTTATTCATTCTGATCATGAATCGCTTAAGTATATTCGTTCTCAAAGTAATTTGAACCGTAGACATGTTAAGTGGGTTGAGTTTATTGAATCTTTTCCTTATATTATCAAGCATAAAAAAGGGAAGGATAATGTGATTGCCGATGCTTTGTCTAGACGATACACTATGTTGTCACACCTTGATTGTCGCGTTTTTGGGCTTGAATCAATTAAAGAACAATATGCTCTTGATGCTGATTTTAAAGATGTTTTGCTGCATTGTAGAGAGGGTCGTACATGGAACAAGTTTGTGATAAATGATGGATATTTGTTTAG
The DNA here is from genome assembly GCA_031894775.1 of Chloris gayana. NCBI lineage: Eukaryota > Viridiplantae > Streptophyta > Magnoliopsida > Poales > Poaceae > Chloris > Chloris gayana. Next base: position 9,640 of record JAUNZO010002971.1, on the reverse strand, counting down.
AGCTAACCGTCTTTGCATTCCAGTTGGTTCCGTTCGTCTTTTGTTGTTACAGGAAGCGCATGGAGGCGGATTGATGGGACATTTTGGTGCAAAGAAGACGGCGGATGTGTTGGCCACACACTTCTTTTGGCCACAGTTGAGAAGAGATGTTGAGCGTTTTGTGGCTCGCTGCACTACTTGTCAAAAAGCGAAGTCTCGCTTGAATCCACATGGTTTGTATATGCCTCTTCCTGTTCCTTCAATACCTTGGGCGGATATTTCTATGGATTTTGTTTTAGGACTGCCTAGGACTAAGAGGGGGAGGGATAGTATTTTTGTTGTCGTGGATAGATTTTCTAAGATGGCTCTTTTTATACCTTGTCATAAGAGTGATGATGCTATTCATATTGCTGATCTATTTTTCAAAGAGATTGTTCGTTTGCATGGTATGCCTTCTACTATTGTTTCAGATCGTGACGTCAAATTCTTGAGTCATTTTTGGCGCACTCTATGGAATAAGTTGGGAACGAAGTTGTTGTTCTCTACAACATGTCACCCACAAACTGATGGCCAAACTGAGGTAGTGAACCGCACATTGGGCACCATGTTGAGAGCTATTTTAAAGACAAATCTGAAGATGTGGGAGGAATGTTTGCCTCATGTGGAGTTTGCATACAATCGTGCAACACATTTGACCACCAAGGTAAGTCCTTTTGAGGTAGTGTATGGTTTTAATCCCCGTGCTCCTATTGATATTTTGCCTTTGCCTACTAGTGAGAGAGTTCACTTTGATGCTAAGGAACGTGCTGAGTTTATTTTAAAAATGCATGAAACAACTAAGCACAACATTGAAAAGATGACTGAAAAGTATAGGATTGCTGGTAGTAAAGGTAAAAGGGAAGTTAAATTAGAACCGGGTGATTTAGTATGGTTACACTTGAGAAAGGATCGGTTTCCTGAGTTGAGAAAGTCTAAGTTAATGCCTAGAGCTGCTGGTCCTTTCAAGATAATTGAGAAGATTGTTCCACTTTTAACATTGCAGATTTGAAGCCTTATTTGGGTGAGGAGCATGAGCTTGAGTCGAGGACGACTCCGATTCAAGAGGGGAGGATGATGAGGACATCACTCCTTTGGATACAAATGACACTCCTCCGCTGAACATTCAAGGATCAATCACTAGAGCTCGCGCCCGACAATTAAATTTAGAGGTGAGCTCGTTCCTAAGTCTTTCCTTTCATAATTTTGAGAATAGTTTGCTACCTAATGATTTTATTATGATTAGGAATCAAGGAGAGGACCATAATATGAATGGACTAGGGCTTAGAGGCGTGGAGGTCCAGCAAGAGGCGCAAGGCATTGTCGAGGCCCAAACCAAGTCGACTTCGAGTCTGTTTCGGAGTCCAGGAACAGTCTGAATTAAAATAGACGCCCAGATCGCATACGAAGTCGGATTTGGACGTTCTACATATGGATGGAAAGATAATTTCATAAGCTCTCCAGTGGAACTGGTCCCACGTCAAATTTCATCCGGAGTCGCCGGGAATCATCGAAACATTGGAATGTCCAGAATCTGTTTTTTGGTGTTGCGTCACCGTTTTTGGCCTTTGGACCGTGTATCTCGTGTGAGCCCATTAGGGGCGCGTACAGGGGGTTCTTGCATGTTCCCAAGTCTTTATTAGCGGCAGCCGCCACCCATGTTAGCGTTGGGTTTTGCTTAGATTATTCTGCTTAGACAGTTTCACCGTTCATCGGTTTGTGAGACCCCAACTTGTGAGTTTAATCATACATCAGTAAATTTGGTTGCGTTCTTTCTTGTTCTTGCTTGTGTTCTTGATTCGCAGGCAGGGATTAGCCTTCAGGCGAGGTCAACCGTGCAACGCCGGTTGATAACCATAGAGGACGTGGTGCTGCGATTGCGGGGTTCGAACATGTTGTTCAGGAGCCGGATCAACATGTGTCACATCTTCGCCAAATCAAGAGTTATCTGAACATTTCGGAAGATCGGGACCCTAGTCCACATCAATATCAATAACAATTTGGCTGAAAGTTTTAACAACAAGGTGAAGGAGCTGAAACACTTGCCTGTGCATGACATGGTTGATCAAATTAGGATCATGATCATACGGCTGTGGGAAGTGAGAAGAAGAATAGCTGATGTTCTGCATGGGGATAAGCTTCCAGCAGTGGTTCAACAAGTGGTTAACAAGAGCAGAAATCTTGCACAGTTGGTGGTTGAGAGTTCTTCTCTGTGGGGTGCTGAAGTGAGAGACACCAGGACTGGAAGGAGGCATGTGGTTCACACTGATGTACATGAATGTACATGCCTCGAGTGGCAGCACTCTGGAAAACCATGCCAGCATGCCATCCTATTCTTGGCTGGCAAGCCCAAGGTAAACATGCACCCTTATCTGCATGAATATTATTCGGTAGCAAGGTTCAAGGCGGCATATGCAAATCCAATAGCACCACTTACAGATCAGTCTTAGTGGCACTGAAGTGGATTTTGATTTCTCAATGTGTCCCCCACTTGTGAAAAGAAAGGCTGGCAGGCCTAAAATGAGCAGATTCAAGTCTTGGTTTGAGAAAGGAAGTAGTCGGAAGAAGGGGAAAAAAGATGACAAATCAAAACGTGCTCAGAAAGGTAACAAAAATAGATGCAAGTATTGTCGGGAACTTGGCCACCGAGCTGGATCTCTCAAATGCCGATACACTCCAGAAAAGCCAAGGTAAGTTCTAGATAGACATTTCATTGATGTTGTGGATTAAGCACTTTATATAAATGTACTCTGTTTCCATGTTTTTTTATGCAGGAAAAAGTGTGGAAGTGAGGTTGCTGAATTTGAACCCATTGTTGTTGAGAATGCATGGGCAATAAAAAAACCAAGAGTGAATGGGCATAGGCATGTGCAGGATTTGGAAGATGCGAACCACTTCAGTTTTAGATGTTGTGGAGGTAGCTGAACCAAATGTGGTGCCATGTGATCCAGTTCTGGATGCAGTTTTGGATGATGTGGTACACAATGAAGATGCCATGCAAACAGAAGACGAACAAGAGGCACTGGTGTGCATACGGCGGCCTAGTCCTAGTGACGCCAAGAAAACCAAGAGCATGTGGCTTACGTGTGTCGTTTCTCCATAACAATCAAGTGCTAAGAAGAAGAGGAAATCGAGTGGGAGGAAAACTCTGTGATTGCAATTTGTATCGAGGCATGAAAATTGAGTCTTAATTTGTATATTCGAGGCGTGGAACAGGTTTTTCATTTTTTTGAATTTTTCATATTTTTACGAATTTAGCGAAACTGCCCTAAAGGTAGGACAAAGTGGCTCGTTTCAAGTGCCACCACTTTTTTGACCTTCCCCAAATGACCTCAAACTCGAGCCTTCATATCTAAGGCAACTATAACTTCATCTCGAAGAAGTTTCTTGACTTTCTGAATTTTTGGATTTTTGGATTTTTACCGAATTTTGTTCAAATTTGTCGAATTTTTTACAAACTCAGCCCACCGAGCAAGTATTGGTTGCCCGGCCAGTATTGGGCTATTGTTGGGCCGACTTCAGCAGCGGGTGCGGAGCACAGCGACGAGTAGTCCCCACATGTCGGTGCCGAGTTCATCGAGAGTTCTTCCTCTGTTCTTCCCGAGCGTTCGGTCTTTCCTTTTAAATTCGCATTATAATCTTCAAATACGGATAAATCTCACTTTTCAAGCCCAAAATTGATACATTTTTTCTGCAGTCTAGTAATAAAGAAAACTACTCTTTTTTGCCGGTGTCAACCATGTTATCGGTATTAGAGTCATAATTATAACAATCGGTATCACTAGGGGATGAATGTATGTGGAATGTTCATATCACATGTATGGACTACTCCATTTTGAACACACTTTCTTTTTCACATTATCAAATAAAAAACAAAAAATATAGGATGGTTGCATGTCACATGAAACAGACGCATGCAAGATTTCAGTTCAAAAAACCTTATATTACATGAATTAAAAATTGACAAAATATTCAAAAAATTAGGCAAAAGTCGTTTTTCCTAGGTAACTCAATAAGACGAGTTAGGACCCAAAATCTGGAGCAGGGATGTAACACGAGACTCCTACACGTGGAGAAAAATTAATGGAATTTAAGGAAACTAATTTGTCATGTAAACTTCCGATTAGCGGTGTCATTAAGCTAAAATTCCATGTCAAGTACATGATCTTAAAGATTCTAAAAATTACGAAACAATTAATCTAGTTTCAGTATTATGTATTATGTATGCCAACAAATTTGCACTACAAATTTCATTATACTTTTTGAGATATAAAATGCCAAAATATTGAAAAAACTGAAGGCGTACTCTTATGTGGCGCTTCCGCAACTCGGACACGTCAACCTTTCCCTTTCGCTCTCGTCGGACTGCGCGGTCGGCTACCTAGTGTATCGAGCCCACATTTTAGCGATCTCGGGTTGGTTAGACGGCAACCTTTCCCTTTCTGCTCCGACGGACTGCGCGGTGGGCCGCCTAGTGTATCGGACCCACATTTCAGCGAAGTCGGGTTGGTTGGACGGCAACCTTTCCCTTTACTGCTCTGTCGGACTGCGCGGTGGGCTGCCTAGTGTATCGGACCCACATTTCAGCAACCTCGGGTTGGTTAGACGACAACCTTTCTGCGCGGTGGGTAGACCATGTAACCAAACGTGCTATAAATGATCGTCCCCACATGTCGGCGACTTCGGGCTGTTTAAACGATCACCGTTCTCTTTACTGGTTTTACCTCCGCGTGCGCTGGAATTGTTTCCAATACAGACACGAGTGGTGGGCCGAACAAAATATCGGGCCCACATTTCTATGACCTTGCTGACTGAACATTGAGTTTGATCGTGGATCCAAACTTTTTGACCCTGGAACGAACAAGCCACGGCGTGCGCCGTGATGGGAAACGAACAGGCTCTGTTGACTGCTCCACTCCTCACACGCAAAGGGGTCGCGAGACTCCTCGGTTTCGAGGAACGAACGGCGCGCACATTGGGACGGGAGCCCACGACTACTCGCCTCCGGACTACACGCAAACGATTTCCCGAGTACGGAAGTCGATTCGATTCGTCTTCTCCTCCGCCTCCATAAAACGGGCGGACCCCTTTCTTCTCTCGCCTCACACATCTCTCCAGCCTCCTAGAACATTGTTCCAAGTTTCCAACTGCTGAAGGTTTATTCACTCCCCTCGGCCTTCCCCCTCCCCTCCCCGGGACCCTCCCCACCATGGACGGGCATGACGGTCAACTAGCCCGTCGGCCGTCGGCCCCTGCGGCTCTCGCTCCTAACCTCGGGACTGCATTGTGGGCGGCGCAGCAGGGAGGCGGCGAGGGCACGTCATTCCCTGGCTGCAGCGGACGCCAAGGTCAAAGGTACGTAGCATATTAGCTATTCCACACACTTTTCTCTCCCGGTTTCGCCCTACCACAATTTCCTTCATTTTCGTTTCTTCCGCGCGCAGCAACGGCGGCAAGGCTCCGGGAGATCGAGGCGGCGGCCGCAATCGCCTCGAAGAAGATGAACCTCCGCGGCGACACCGTGGCCGCTCGCCTCCGCGACATTCCGACGCGGGCGGACCAACTCGCCGCGGTCGGCGTCCGCGATGGCGCCGCTCGAGGCCCGACATCGGCCCACCTTCACTCCGGCGAGAACCTCCGTGGGCTTCCTCCGACCACCGATGACGATGACTTCCACGACTTGTTGCGGGATTATATTCCCAATGCGGCTGGAATCGCCTACGAGGTCGAGCCGGTCGGCATAGTGAACCGGCTTCATGATGAGCCCCGGGAGTAGATGGGAGATTACATTACTAGTTTACAGAAAGCCAATGTAAATCTAGGTCATTACGACCACATTTTGTATCCAATGTCATTGGCCTGCTAATCTAGTAATCCACTATTACATCTATGTAATCGACTTTTAAATTATTATCAATCTCCGGTTTGAATAACTAGTACTTGCTTCTCTTGCATTCGACTACTATTGGACCAACGCGTGTTACGAGAAAAATAGACTAGGCTGCCGTGATAGGCGGTGCTTCCATTCACTCACTGTGGGACCCTCACTCGACGGACAAGAGTGTCCCAATCTCAAACTTGCGCGACGAGGCTACCTTGCTAGGAGTACGAGGCTACATGTCTTTTTTTTTAAGTGTAATGAGGGAGGCTACACGTGCTCCCAATCCTAAAACCACTCGGAGCCGACGGGTCGCGCTGCGGTATATAGAAGTTGGGCCGCGCTCTTGTGAATAGCACATGGAATGCGCACTTAAGAATATCGGTGGGCCACGCTGCAACGGCTGAATGGTGGGCCTCGGGTGCGAGCAGCGAGGCTCTTTGGATAACTATGGGCCACACTCGCTTGACTAAATATGGCCCACGCTCGTATGAATACCCATGGGCCATGCTTTTCAATGATAAGTTCACCTGGTGTGGGAGCGGGGAGGCGGGCTCACATGTCGGCCCCCATCATCTCAATAACGGGTGGGGTTGGCAAGCTGCTGGGGTTAAAGTCCCTGAAGCTCAAGGTCATGCGGTCGGGTCTCGAGAAGAGGAAAAGTAAAGGGACAATTGCATGAGTGCCCTTATTTTGAACCTTAATTCTGATTTTGGACCTCTTTTTGATAATTTGCAAAATTGGACCTGTTTTCACGCAAGTTGTTGCACGGTTGCCCCTATTTTTATGGGAAAAATTACGGCTTTGCCATCAAAATAGGGGCGATCCTGCAATAACTTGGGTGAAAAGAGGTCCAATTTTGCAAAGTCTCAAAAGAGGTCCAAAATCAGAATTGGACTTGAAAATGAGGGCAGATTTGCAAATGCCCCAAAAGTAAAACATAATGGATAATTTGACTAAATTTGTCTCAAATTTACATTCAAACAACATCCCGCATCTCCTAAATCTACATTCCTAACCTGAATACCAACAGCAAACACGGGGCAACGATACAAACATAAAATGCTCGGGCTAGCATGTTTGACGGCTTTTTCAATTCTACAATCGGCTCAAGTGCTTGTTCGGTTTTTGCAACTCTCCATTCACGGATGAATCATGCCCTAGTTTTGAGATCTCCTCCTCTGCACCGGACAAAATGCGAGCCTGGATTGGCTCAATTGGGGGAAGCACTTCAACTTCAAGCCCTCGATCCCGAATGTACGTATCCATCCACTCAAAATGACGGCGGGGATCTAAATCCTGAAATGAGGAACTCGGACAATAATGGGATCTCGACAATAATTCCCAAATCCAATATGCAAATTCCAAATCACGCTAAATTGAGACAAACCCTACCTTCCCATCATTCCCACGACATGGGTTGCTCTCGCATTTCACAAATTCCCGACCAATGTTGCACTGTACGGGAGCGAATGCATCTCAAGCGCTTCGGTGGATGCGGGCGAGGGCGGTCGGGGCATGCGGTCAAAGGGACTTCTCCATAACGCAGCCATGCCTTACGGGGGCCTTCGAGAGCCACTAGCGGAGCTTGACATTGCTCGCCGCCGCCGCCGCGGACTTTTGCTGCGAGAAGAGGAAGAAGAAGGTGCGCGAGCAGGACGGGCTCCCGGCAAGAACACGGGAACGAGAGGAGGCAACGGCAATGTCGGGGGCGGAGGGCTGAAATGTGGGTCCGGATGTGTATAAGTAGCGCGTCCAACGAGCAACGTTCGGTCGGAGGATCCCGCGTTCGAACATAATCCGCTTTCCTTAACTACTTAACGGCTTAAAAGAGCTGTGTCGGGCCGTGGCTATTTGGGCCGTTCCAACCGCCGCATGGGAGCTATTCCATCCAACGATGTCGTATCATAGAGAATATAGGTGAAAAGCGTCGCATGGGAGCTATTGTCCCCGAAAGCTGCTTCGAAAAAAATATGCTTGATAGTCGGTCGGATCGATGAAACATTGGTCATATGTGATTGATTATCAAAATTTTGTTGCCTAAGCCTTGGGTGCTAGACATTTGGCTATTATTAGGCTTAATCACTCGGTTAAAGCTCAAGTATATTGGTGACCATTTTAAGCGGTCGGAAAGTTAGTTCTTGGTGAAAATCACTAGGAGGAATTTTATTAGTGACCGATTTGAACGGTTAGAAATTATGCTCTTGGTAAAAACGCTGAGAGGTATATGCTTTTTGACCGATATGAGTGGTCGGAAATTATGTTCTTAGTGGAAACCGCTGAGATGGATATTATCGGTAACTAAAGTTGGTTACAAAATCTTGGAAATAAGCGTAGACTCTTTAAAAAAAACTCTTACATTATTTGTGAAAATTCAAATGATACATGAGTCGGGGCTACACCTAATTAGGTGCACCTAACCGGTGCGCCCCATTCGAGATCGGTCGATAGCGATCGAGAACAATGAAGATTCAATCGGTAGACTCTCTAATTATTTGAAGAGATCAAACGATCCAAGAGTCGAGAGACTATATCCAATTAGGTGCATTTGTCCGATGCACCGGTGGGAAAATAGTTTAATTTTTTGACACCTAATTAGGTGATATGGAGAATAAGATATTAATTTTTTGGCTTTCTAAAGCCTAGACGTAAGAAGATGTACTCCAGAAGATGGAGTTCTTTTTAATTTTGCACTAGAATGAGTCCAATATGCAGAAGTATCTGGTTGGACAAATTCAAGAAAAAAATTAAAAATTACTCAAGGGTTGCCGTCAGGTACTTTTTATGATTTATTCAACTAGGAAGATTGTTCATCAAGGACATGGTGACAATCGAAGGTGTATGACCCATCGAGAGGGCCCATAGGCCGGTGTCCGACCGATACGGGAGTACCAAAAGGTTCCATAGACCGATATGGAAACATAGGCGGATAATATGTCCAATTTGTTGGAGTAATTCCCAAGGAAAGTACGAGACTAACCGAGTATATGACACTATAACGATAAAGAAGCTTGGAGATAGATGTTTCAATTATGTAAATCTTGTAACCGACTAGGATTCTGCATGTACCGTTGCCTCCCCGGATATATAAGGCGGGCAAGGACCCCTACAAACACAATCTACGACAATCGACAACATTAGCAATCTGCTAAGGCAATACAACTCATACAAGACGCAGGGTTATTACTCTCGATTGAGGGGAGGGGGGGGGGGGGGGCAAGTTCTTGATCCGTTAGGGGCCATATAGTTTACTCCCGAGATAAAACCTGGACAACGCGGATCCGGCGATGCTGCATGGCAGTCATGAGGCGGATCGTGCCTCCTCCTCGCTGGATCCGCGGCCGGAGAGCGGGGAGTTGGGGCGTGGATGCGGCGATGATGAGATGGATTTAGTGACAAGAGGAGCGGCAGGACGTGGGGGCAGAGGAGTGGCGGGGCACGACACAACGGGGACGGACAAATCGGGACGCCTGCTCCTCTGGTGTTCGTTATTATTGGAAAATATTGAAAAATGCAAGGTGATAGCAAATTACACTTTTGTAATAGTGGCTATAGCCACCGTATAACATCGGGCAGGCACGCGGCCAGAACACTGTTGAACACGGACGAGGCTCCTGCAGGTCACCCCGAGGGACAATGGAAGAATCATCTACTGTCACAGACAAATGAAAAAGCTATGCCTTTTGCTCGTCCTATTTCTTTTGATGGGATTGCCGTTGTGCATCCGGATTGGTGCTTTTACAGTCA
>JAUNZO010002969.1:0-45213 GCA_031894775.1 Chloris gayana | reverse complement strand
AGAAGGACTTAGGGCCCTTTAGAAGTTTTAAGTTCTCGAATCAGTTCAAATTAATAAAAGAATAAGGAAACGCTACCTCATCTCTGTTGGTAGCTTCCCCTTTGGGCCACTACCGCCAAAACAAAGCCTCATTTGAGGATAGAACTATGGTATGGATTCTCAAAATCCAGTATGGCCAGACCTAGTTACTCTCTTGCCCCAACTTATGGGGATACAAAATTTTTGAGTTTGATTAGTACTATAATCCTAAGTATTTTATTGATCAGGCGGCACCCAGATTTGAACTGGGGGTAAAGGATTTGCAGTCCCCTGCCTTACCACTTGGCCATGCCGCCAAAAAATCCGATCTAAAATCGAGAAAAGAACAAGTATTCATCCATATTTTCTTACTAAAACCCTTTTTTCTATTCTATTGAGATGGCAAAGGATAATATTCTTTCTATTCTATAGAAATGGCAAAGGAGCAAAAGTAGATTTCCAGTCACAGACTGCAAAATTCAGAATAAAATGGAACCATTAACTAGAATTTTTTTTTAATTACAGTAGTAAACGACTCTAAAATTGGTATTCTCTCCTTTAATGGCATAATAAAATAGTAATGGCATAATAAAATAGAATAAAAGTTTCTCTAATCTGTATACCGGGAAACTCCAGATCCGAACAGCATTATTATCTATGGATCCCCTTTATGTACATATCCCTACGGGGAATCGTACTTTAATTTTTCATTGCATTAAATAAAATATCGTGAATAAAAAGAGGAAATTTGCTCTGATATAGATTATGGCTTAGCCTTCTTTTATTGGCCCACACAAGTGAAATTACGATAAAAGAAAGGATATGTGAATAGGTGGATAATTAGATTAGCAAGTACTTATTTTAAGTACTTTATTTTAGGATTCTACAATGAAATCCTTTATTTTTTAGCAATTCTATTACTACGAAACAAAAAATAACCTTCAAATTCTTTTTGAAAATAAAACTAAGCATACTATTCTAAATTCTAAATCGAACTAAAGTAAAACTTTCCAGTTCTTATAAATTATTATTACTTTATTTCTTTCATAGAAAGGAGATAAAACGAGAAATCTTTGCTATCCAATCTGATTAGAATATCATAAAGTTTAAGTGGCAGAATTTTTTTCTAGGACTTTTTTATCAATTCATTTTAATTCCATTTCTACCCCTCCCAAAATCGAACTTTCGTCAAAATTATCTTTATTCATATGTATGAAATACATATATGAAATACGTATGTGGAGTTCCCTAGAATTTCATGTGATTCAGTAAACAGAATATAGATTCCATGATTGCTAGATTGATCCATAGGGATTGATAAAGAGTGAGCTGATAATGGAATTTTTCTTCGATAAATAGGAAACTTAAGATTAAGATGCTCCGGAATGGAAATGAGGGAATGTCCACAATACCCGGATTTAGTCAGATCCAATTCGAGGGATTTTGTAGGTTCATTAATCAAGGCTTAGCAGAAGAACTTGAGAAGTTTCCAACAATTAAAGATCCAGATCACGAAATTGCATTTCAATTATTTGCGAAAGGATATCAATTGCTAGAACCCTCGATAAAAGAAAGGGATGCTGTGTATGAATCACTCACTTATTCTTCTGAATTATATGTATCTGCGAGATTAATTTTTGGTTTCGATGTGCAAAAGCAAACCATTTCTATTGGAAACATTCCTATAATGAATTCCTTAGGAACCTTTATAATAAATGGAATATACCGAATTGTGATCAATCAAATATTGCTAAGTCCTGGTATTTACTACCGCTCCGAATTAGACCATAAGGGAATTTCTATATACACCGGGACTATAATATCAGATTGGGGAGGAAGATCAGAATTAGCAATTGATAAAAAAGAAAGGATATGGGCTCGCGTGAGTAGAAAACAAAAGATATCTATTTTAGTTCTATCATCAGCTATGGGTTCGAATCTAAGAGAAATTTTAGATAATGTTTCCTACCCCGAGATTTTCTTGTCTTTCCCGAATGCTAAGGAGAAAAAGAGGATTGAGTCAAAAGAAAAAGCTATTTTGGAGTTTTATCAACAATTTGCTTGTGTAGGTGGGGACCTGGTATTTTCGGAATCCTTATGTGAGGAATTACAAAAGAAATTTTTTCAACAAAAATGTGAATTAGGAAGAGTTGGTCGACGAAATATGAATCGGAGACTGAATCTTAATATACCTCAGAACAATACATTCTTGTTACCACGAGATGTATTGGCTGCTACGGATCATTTAATTGGAATGAAATTTGGAACGGGTATACTTGACGATGACGATATGAATCACTTGAAAAATAAACGTATTCGTTCGGTTGCGGATCTGTTACAAGATCAATTCGGACTGGCTCTTGGCCGTTTACAACATGCGATTCAAAAAACTATCCGTAGAGTATTCATACGTCAATCGAAACCGACTCCACAAACTTTGGTAACTCCAACTTCAACTTCGATTTTATTAATAACTACTTATGAGACCTTTTTTGGCACATACCCCTTATCTCAAGTTTTTGACCAAACCAATCCATTGACACAAACGGTTCATGGGCGAAAAGTGAGTTGTTTGGGTCCTGGAGGATTGACGGGGAGAACTGCAAGTTTTCGGAGCCGAGATATTCATCCGAGTCACTATGGGCGTATTTGTCCAATTGACACGTCCGAAGGCATCAATGTTGGACTTACTGGATCCTTAGCTATTCATGCGAGAATTGATCACTGGTGGGGATCTATAGAGAGTCCGTTTTATGAAATATCTGAGAAAGCAAAAGAAAAAAAGAGAGAGAGGTGGTTTATTTATCACCAAATAGAGATGAATATTATATGATAGCAGCAGGAAATTCTTTGTCCTTGAATCAGGGTATTCAGGAGGAACAAGTTGTTCCAGCTAGATACCGTCAAGAATTCCTGACTATTGCATGGGAACAGATTCATGTTAGAAGTATTTTTCCTTTCCAATATTTTTCTATTGGAGGTTCTCTCATTCCTTTTATTGAGCATAATGATGCGAATCGGGCTTTAATGAGTTCTAATATGCAGCGCCAAGCAGTTCCACTTTCTCGGTCCGAGAAGTGCATTGTTGGAACTGGACTGGAACGCCAAACAGCTCTAGATTCGAGGGTTTCCATTATAGCTGAACGCGCGGGAAAGATCATTTCTAGTGATAGTCACAAGATCCTTTTATCAAGTAGTGGGAAGACTTTAAGTATTCCTTTAGTTGCCCATCGGCGCTCTAACAAAAATACTTGTATGCACCAAAAACCTCGGGTTCCGAGGGGTAAATCCATTAAAAAAGGGCAAATTTTAGCGGAGGGAGCAGCTACAGTTGGTGGGGAACTTGCTTTAGGAAAAAACGTTTTAGTAGCTTATATGCCGTGGGAGGGTTACAATTTTGAAGACGCAGTACTAATTAGCGAACGTTTGGTATATGAGGATATTTATACTTCTTTTCACATCCGAAAATATGAAATTCAGACGGATACGACAAGCCAAGGCTCCGCTGAAAAAATCACTAAAGAAATACCACATCTAGAAGAACATTTACTCCGCAATTTGGACAGAAATGGAGTTGTGAGGTTGGGATCCTGGGTAGAAACGGGCGATATTTTAGTAGGTAAATTAACGCCTCAGATAGCGAGCGAATCCTCATATATCGCGGAAGCTGGATTATTACGGGCCATTTTTGGTCTTGAGGTATCCACTTCAAAAGAAACTTCTCTCAAACTACCTATAGGCGGAAGAGGGCGCGTTATCGATGTGAAATGGATCCAGAGGGACCCCCTCGACATAATGGTTCGTGTATATATTTTACAGAAACGCGAAATCAAAGTCGGGGATAAAGTAGCAGGAAGACACGGGAATAAGGGGATCATTTCCAAAATTTTGCCTAGGCAAGATATGCCCTATTTGCAAGATGGAACACCTGTTGATATGGTCTTCAATCCCCTAGGAGTACCCTCACGAATGAATGTGGGACAAATATTTGAAAGCTCGCTCGGATTAGCAGGGGATCTGCTAAAGAAACATTATAGAATAGCACCCTTTGATGAGAGATATGAGCAAGAGGCTTCAAGAAAACTTGTGTTTTCGGAATTATATGAAGCCAGTAAACAAACACAAAATCCATGGGTATTTGAACCCGAGTACCCGGGAAAAAGCAGAATATTTGATGGAAGAACAGGAGATCCCTTCGAACAACCTGTTCTAATAGGGAAGTCCTATATTTTAAAATTAATTCATCAAGTTGATGAGAAAATCCATGGACGTTCTACCGGGCCCTACTCACTTGTTACCCAACAACCCGTTAGAGGAAGAGCCAAACAAGGGGGACAACGAGTAGGAGAAATGGAAGTTTGGGCTTTAGAAGGATTTGGTGTTGCTCATATTTTACAAGAGATACTTACTTATAAATCTGATCATCTTATAGCTCGCCAAGAAATACTTAATGCTACGATCTGGGGAAAAAGAGTGCCTAATCACGAGGATCCTCCAGAATCTTTTCGAGTGCTCGTTCGAGAACTACGATCTTTGGCTCTAGAACTGAACCATTTCCTTGTATCTGAGAAGAACTTTCAGGTTAATAGGGAGGATGTTTGATCAGAATAAATATAAATTCTTTTCTTATTTCTATTTTATGATTGACCAATATAAACATAAACAACTTCAAATTGGACTCGTTTCCCCTCAACAAATAAAGGCTTGGGCTAACAAAATCCTACCTAATGGAGAAGTCGTTGGCGAAGTCACAAGGCCCTCCACTTTTCATTATAAAACCGATAAACCAGAAAAAGATGGATTGTTTTGCGAAAGAATCTTTGGACCCATAAAAAGTGGAATTTGTGCTTGTGGAAACTCTCGAGCGAGCGTAGCTGAAAATGAAGACGAAAGATTTTGTCAAAAATGCGGGGTAGAATTTGTTGATTCTCGGATACGAAGATATCAAATGGGATACATCAAACTGGCATGTCCAGTGACTCATGTGTGGTATTTGAAAGGTCTTCCTAGTTATATCGCGAATCTTTTAGATAAACCCCTTAAGAAATTGGAAGGCCTAGTATATGGCGATTTCTCTTTTGCTAGGCCCAGCGCTAAAAAACCTACTTTCTTACGATTACGAGGTTTATTCGAAGATGAAATTTCATCCTGTAACCACAGCATTTCTCCCTTTTTTCTACCCCAGGCTTTGCAACATTTCGAAATCGGGAAATTGCGACAGGAGCAGGTGCTATTAGAGAACAATTAGCGGATTTGGATTTGCGAATTATTATAGAGAATTCCTTGGTTGAATGGAAGGAATTAGAAGACGAGGGGTATAGTGGAGATGAATGGGAAGATAGAAAAAGACGAATAAGAAAAGTTTTTTTAATTAGACGAATGCAATTGGCGAAACATTTTATTCAAACAAATGTAGAACCAGAATGGATGGTTTTGTGCTTATTACCGGTTCTTCCTCCCGAATTGAGACCCATTGTTTATAGGTCTGGGGATAAAGTAGTGACTTCGGATATTAATGAACTTTATAAGAGAGTTATCCGTCGGAACAACAACCTTGCCTATCTATTAAAAAGAAGTGAATTAGCGCCAGCAGATTTAGTAATGTGCCAGGAAAAATTGGTACAAGAAGCCGTGGATACACTTCTTGATAGTGGGTCTCGCGGGCAACCAACGAGGGATGGCCACAATAAAGTATACAAGTCACTTTCAGATGTAATTGAGGGTAAAGAGGGGAGGTTTCGCGAGACTCTGCTTGGGAAACGGGTCGATTACTCGGGGCGTTCTGTCATTGTTGTGGGTCCTTCGCTTTCATTACATCAATGTGGATTACCTTTAGAGATAGCAATAAAGCTTTTTCAGCTATTTGTAATTCGTGATTTAATCACGAAACGCGCTACTTCTAATGTCAGGATTGCTAAAAGGAAAATTTGGGAAAAGGAACCCATTGTATGGGAAATACTTCAAGAAGTTATGCGGGGGCATCCTGTACTGTTGAACAGAGCACCTACCCTGCATAGATTAGGCATACAGGCCTTCCAACCCACTTTAGTAGAGGGGCGTACTATTTGTTTACATCCATTAGTGTGTAAGGGTTTCAATGCGGACTTTGATGGGGATCAAATGGCTGTTCATTTACCTTTATCCTTGGAAGCTCAAGCAGAAGCCCGTTTACTTATGTTTTCTCATATGAATCTCCTGTCTCCCGCTATAGGAGATCCTATTTGCGTGCCAACCCAAGACATGCTTATCGGACTTTATGTATTAACGATTGGAAATCGTCGAGGTATTTGTGCAAATAGATATAATAGTTGCGGAAACTATCCAAATAAAAAAGTAAACTACAATAATAATTATTATACGAAAGATAAAGAACCCCATTTTTCTAGTTCCTATGATGCACTGGGAGCTTATAGACAGAAACGAATCGGTTTAAACAGTCCCCTGTGGCTCCGATGGAAACTAGATCAACGTGTCATTGGATCAAGAGAAGTTCCGATTGAAGTTCAATATGAATCTTTTGGGACTTATCATGAGATTTATGCCCACTATCTAATAGTCGGAAATAGAAAAAAGAAACCCGTTCTATATACATTCGAACCACTCTTGGTCATATTTCTTTTTATAGAGAAATAGAGGAAGCCATACAAGGATTTAGTCGGGCCTATTCATACACTATCTAAATCTAAACAAGGAAGTTAGATTCGGCGATGCCCCTTTCGGGGGGCATTCCTATTTCGCTAGTACCGTCCTTTTTGCCACGCAAATTCAGATTGAGATTGCGAGAAGGGGTAAATTAAGTTTTCGAATCACTGACTCAGGCCTATTGTCGAATCCTACTCAGCAATTGTCGAATCCTACTCAGTCAAGTCAAAAAAGGGGGTACTTATGTATGGCGGAACGGGCCAACCTGGTCTTTCATAATAAAGAGATAGACGGAACTGCTATGAAACGACTTATTAGCAGATTAATAGATCATTTCGGAATGGGATATACATCCCATATACTGGATCAAATAAAGGCTCTGGGCTTCCATCAAGCCACTACTACATCAATTTCTTTAGGAATCGAGGATCTTTTAACAATACCCTCTAAAGGATGGTTAGTCCAAGATGCGGAACAACAGAGTTTTCTTTTGGAGAAACACTATTATTATGGGGCTGTACACGCAGTAGAAAAATTACGCCAATCCGTTGAAATATGGTATGCTACAAGTGAATATTTGAAACAAGAAATGAATTCGAATTTTCGGATAACGGATCCTTCTAATCCAGTCTATCTAATGTCTTTTTCAGGAGCCAGAGGAAATGCATCCCAGGTACACCAATTAGTAGGGATGAGAGGGTTAATGGCGGATCCTCAAGGACAAATGATTGATTTACCTATTCAAAGCAATTTACGCGAGGGACTTTCTTTGACAATTTAGTAGCATCGGCTGCAATAAGGTCTCGTTGTCATTATGTTAATAAAAAGTGGTTCAGTGGTATGTTAACGAATTGGTCGATTACCAAAACTAGACTTTCTCAATTTAGAGACTTAAGAGCGGAAGAAAAGATGGGAAAATTCCACCATCTCCCAAAAAGAGATGTGGCAATCTTAAAGAGAAAATTATCTACCTTGCAAAGATATCTTGGCGGGATTAAATATATGACGAGGTTGCCTGACATTGTGATCGTCCTTGATCAGCAAAAAGAGTATATAGCTCTTCAGGAATGTGCCATTTTGGGGATTCCTACTATTTCTTTAGTGGATACAAATTGTGACCCAGATCTCGCGAATATATCGATTCCTGCCAACGATGACACTATGACTTCAATTCGATTGATTCTTAACAAATTAGTATTTGCAATTTGTGAGGGCCGTTCTCTCTATATAAGAAATCATTGATTAAGATTAACTATATAAGATAAGAAATCATTGATTAAGATTAAGAAGAATAGTGAATTCTTAAGCAACTACGTAGATTTATGGGATCAGTTACTATTTTTTTTGTTTTGCATAGATAATAGATAAAAGAAGGGGAATATTGATATATATTAGAGGGTATTGATATATATTATCATTTGATGTGATTTCTTGGTATCCTAAATATAAGATTAATACTTCAAGTTGCTGAGTTGAGAAAGAGATGGTTGAATCAAAAGAATTCCTTTTTGAAGTTCAATTTTTATAAGAGGACAATATGAATATTACACCATGTTCCATTAAAACACTCAAGGGGTTGTATGATATATCAGGCGTAGAAGTAGGCCAACACCTCTATTGGCAAATAGGAGGTTTCCAAATTCATGCCCAAGTACTCATCACCTCTTGGGTCGTAATTACTATCTTGCTGGGTTCAGTTATCATAGCTGTTCGGAATCCACAAACCATCCCAACCGACGGTCAGAATTTCTTCGAATATGTCCTTGAGTTTATTCGAGATTTGAGCAAAACTCAGATTGGAGAAGAATATGGTCCCTGGGTTCCCTTTATTGGAACTATGTTCCTTTTTATTTTTGTTTCGAATTGGTCGGGTGCTCTTTTACCTTGGAAAATTATAGAGTTACCCCATGGGGAATTAGCTGCGCCCACGAATGATATAAATACTACTGTTGCTTTAGCTTTACTCACATCAGCAGCATATTTTTATGCGGGTCTTAGCAAAAAAGGATTGAGTTATTTCGAGAAATATATTAAACCAACCCCAATCCTTTTACCAATTAACATCCTAGAAGATTTCACAAAACCATTATCGCTTAGTTTTCGACTTTTCGGAAATATATTGGCGGATGAATTAGTCGTTGTTGTTCTTGTTTCTTTAGTCCCCTTAGTAGCCATTTCTCGAAGTATGTGTCCGGATAGTCCAAAGTCTCGATAGTTAGCTCTGTGGGTCTTCCGGTTAAAAAACAACGTCGATGAAGGCGTGTAGGTGCACCATTACGTGTAGGGATTGCAATTTTTCTTGCATTTTCGTTTTTTCGCTCAACTCAAAGGGGAAGCTTTGCTTCTTATTTCATTTTTCGAGGATCGACGAATCAAATGATATTTTTGTTCTAATTTCTTCCGCTTCTTCCCTCTGAATCAAACCTTTTTTTGCCATAATGTGCCGTTCCTATTATTCCCAAGTATATGGTTCTAATCCTAGATGAAAATAAATAGAAAAATCTAAGAAGGGGAATCCTCCTCTTCATCAAGAGTAATGAACTAGGTTCTGATACAGTATAAAAATTAACTAAATTAACCAAACTTGCCTGATGTTGAGGTGAATCAAGAAAGCTGCATAAGTGAATATATAACCTACGGAAAAGTGGGCTAATCCAACTAATCTTGCTTGCACAATGGAAAGAGCCACGGGCTTATCTTCTCCAGCGAATTAAATTAGCCAAAGGTGTGCGTTCATGAGCCCACGCTAAAGTCTCAATTAATTCTGCCAATATCCACGCCAAGAAATTAAGAACATAAATCCAGTAGGCTCAAACAAGATGTCCAACAATAAGAACATCCAGGCCCATACCGATAAACTATTCATCCCAAAAGGATTATATCCATTGATAAGTTGTGAAGAGTTTAACCATAGGTAATCTCTCAACCATCCCATCAAATAAGTGGAAGATTCATTAAATTGTGAAACGTTGCCCTGCCATAATGATGTGTTTCACCAATAAAAAAGTAACCCATCCTATGGTATTTAACATCCAGAAAACTGCCAAATAAACGCATCCCAAGCAGAAATATCACAAGTACCGTGCTGCGCCCTGGCCGTCACAAGGAAAAACTATACCCGGAAATCCTTTTATCCGGCATTAATTTGGAACCGCGTGCATCTAAAGCACTCTTTACTAAAATCAACGTAGTTGTATGCAAACCTAGAGTAATAGCATGATGAACCAAGAAATCTCCAGGTCCTATTGTTAGAAAAGCGAATTACTATTCTCATTAACGGCATTCAACCATCCGGGCAACCATATGCTTCGACCTGCATTGAAAGCGGGCCATTCGCTGAAGATAAGAGTATATCGAAACCATATGTCGTCTTACCATGAGCAGATTGTATCCATTGGGCAAAATATAGGTTCGATCAAGATTTGCTTTTCTGGAGTACCAAAAGCAAGCATGACGTCGTTATGAACATAAAGGCCCAAGGTATGGAATCCTAGGAATATATTAGCCCAACTTAAATGAGATATGATAAGCTTCTTTATGAATCTGTTTTTATTCTTGCCACAATACATTATCTTCATTTCTGTTCCGGATTGTAATCCCTAATGAAAAATAGGCCAAGGCAAAAAGCCCCTGTCTTGTCATGATGAACCCTGCAATGTATTGGTGATGAGTATATAAAGCAACTTGAGTAGTAAAGTCTTGTGCTATGAATGCATAAGCAGGTAAGAAGTACATATGTTGAGCTACTAAGGAAGTAATAATACTCCTAAAGAAGCTAGAAGAGCAAGACCCTAATTGAAAATGAATCGAATTATTGATTGTATCGCAAGAAAAGGCCTTTATACGCCCCCTAATCTGACCTCCCGGAGTATGTGCTTCTAAAGATCTTTGATATAGCCTTTAATTCCGAAGTTAGTTCGATACATATGACCGGCAATGAGAAAAAATAAATACAATAGCTAAATGACTCTTGTTAAAACAATATAGGTCCCGTAAGCCACAAACTTTTGTGTTTGTGGATGGGAATCAAGAAGAGGTTAGAATGGCAGTTCCCGCTCCTTGAGTGGTCCCGAATAAATGATTATGCGAATCGGGGTTTTGGGCATAAAGATTCCTGCTGACCGTCAGAAGGGGACCCAACCTGAGGATAGGAGTACATCAGAAATTATTCATCAGGATCAAAGATAGCAACATGAACTAAATGTCCTGTCCAGGCCAAAGAACTTACCCCAAGTCCTGACAGATGATGATTGAGACGAGATTCCGCGTTTTTTTGAACCACGAAAACGGCTTCCATTTGGGTTGTAGGTCAGCAACCCCTATTAAGGATAGCGTAGAAAATAATAGAAAAAACAAATATAAAAGATCGTCATTGGTGCGCATTCCAATTGTATACCACCACTGATAAACCCCAGAATAGGCGATATTCACTGGACCGGCAGCACCTCCTCGAGTAAAGGCTTCCACGGCGGGTTGACCAGAATGAGGATCCCAAATCGCATGAGCAATAGGTCTTACGTGTAAAAGGATCCTGTATCCATGATTCAAATTTCCTTGCCAAGCTACATGAAACAGATTTCCGGACGTCCATAGAAAGATTATTGCTAACTGCCCAAAGTGAGAAGCAAAAATGTTCTGATAAGACGTTCCTCAGTAATATCATCATGACTTTCAAAATCATGTGCGGTAGCAATACCAAACCAAATACGACGAGTAGTGGGGTCCTGAGCTAAGCCTTGGCTAAACCTGGGAAATCTTAATTTCCATAATGCCTTTCAAATCCTCCTAGCCACTATCCTACTGCAATAATTCTCGCTAAGAAGAATACCCATGTTGTGGCAATTCCACTTTGAAGGTAATGGGTTACTCCTACAGCACGTCCTTGTATAATGCTCAAGGCTCTAGGCTGAGTAGCAGGAGCAACTTTTAATTTATTATGAGCCCAAACGATAGATTCAATGAGTTCTTGCCAACCAACCACGGCCACTAAATAAAAACATTAAACTGAAAGCCCAGACAAAATGAGCGCCTAAGAAAAAAAGACCATATGCAGATAATGAAGAACCATAAGACTGAATTACTTGGGATGCCTGTGCCCCACAAGAAATCTCGGAGCCAACCATTAATCGTAATGGAACTCTGTGCAAAGTTTCCCCCTGTGATATGAGTTACTATCCCGCGATCACTTACAGTACCCCAAACATCCGACTGCATTTTCCAACTGAAATGGAAAATGACTACCAAAATTGCATTGGCACATCCAGAATAGACCTAAAGCATGATCCCAGGCGGAGACTTGACATGTTCCCCCCCCCGTCCAGGCCCGTCGCAAGGGAATCGAAAACCAAGATTTGCTTTATCAGGTATCAAACGGGAACTACGAGCAAATAAAACACCTTTCAAAAGTATTAATACAGTCACATGGATGGTAAATGCGTGAATGTGATGGACTAAAAAGGTCTGCGGTTCCTAATGGAATAGGTAACAAAGCGACTTTGCCGCCTACCAACTACTAACTCGCCACCCCCGTTAAGCTGGTACTTGTTGTTGCACCAGGAGCTGTTACGCCAGGCGCGCCAGCATGGATATTTTGTACCCATTGAGCAAAGATGGGTTGTAATTGTATGGCGGTATCCGAAAACATATCTTGGGGACGGCCTAAAGCACTCATGGTATCATTATGAATGTACAAGCGAAACTGGCGAAAGAAACCTAGAAATATACATACCCAGTTAAGGTGGGATATGATTGCATCGCGGTGTCTAAGGACGCGATCTAATAGATCGTTGTATCGAGTAGTTGGATCATAGTCTCTTACCATAAAAATGGCTGCATGTGCAGCAGCACCAACTATTAGAAATCCGCCAATCCACATGTGGTGTGTGAACAAGGAGTTGTACCATAGTCAGTAGCTAGGTATGGATAGGGGGCATAGAGTACATATGATGAGCTACAACAATAGTTGTAGAGCCTAGCATAGCTAGGTTAAGAGATAATTGAGCATGCCATGACGTTGTTAGGATTTCATAGAGACCCTTATGGCCTTGTCCTGTAAACGGGCCTTTATGAGCCTCCAAAATATCTTTAAGTCCATGACCAATACCCCAGTTGGTCCTATACATATGACCGGCGATCAGGAAAAGAATAGCAATAGCTAAATGATGGTGCGCAATATCGCTCAACCATAGGCCACCGGTTATTGGATCTAGTCCTCCGCGAAAAGTAAGAAATTCTGCGTATTTGGACCAATTCAAGGTGAAAAAGGGGGTTGCTCCTTCGGCAAAACTAGGATAAAGTTGAGCCAAAAGGTCACGATTCAAGATAAATTCATGAGGAAGTGGTATCTCTTTAGGATCAACCCCAGCGTCAAGAAATTGGTTAATCGGTAAAGATACATGGATTTGGTGTCCCGCCCAAGAAAGAGACCCAAGTCCTAATAACCCCGCTAAGTGGTGATTCAACATGGATTCCACATCTTGGAACCAGGCCAATTTGGGAGCGGCTTTGTGATAATGGAACCAACCAGCAAAAAGCATTAACGATGCAAAAATCAATGCACCGATTGCGGTACAATAGAGTTGTAACTCACTAGTTATTCCAGATGCTCGCCAAATCTGAAAAAAACCGGAGGTTATTTGGATTCCTCGGAAACCCCCACCTACATCGCCATTCAAAATTTCTTGCCCTACTATTGGCCAAACTACCTGAGCACTGGGTCCAATGTGAGTAGGATCGCTTAGCCATGCTTCATAATTGGAAAAACGGGCACCATGGAAGTACATGCCACTCAACCAAAGAAAGATAATGGAGAGTTGACCGAAATGAGCACTAAAGATTTTTCGAGAGATCTCCTCCAAATCACCGGTATGACTATCGAAATCGTGAGCATCAGCATGTAGGTTCCAGATCCAAGTGGTAGTATCGGGGCCCTTAGCTATTGTTCTTGAGAAATGACCGGGTCTAGCCCATTCCTCAAAAGATGTTTTTACAGGATCCCTATCCACAACAATTTTAACTTCTGGTTCCGGCGAACGAATAATCATTAAGTCCTCCTCTTTCCGGACAAGACATACAAAGAGACCCGCCAACTGTCTTTTTAGTGAATCTTTGAAGGATAGATATTATGATTAGTCCTTTTCTTTACTATCTACCGCCCTTCTATTTTTTTTAGTTATTCACTGGAGCAATTATATATTGAAGTCAATCCGAGGCAAGTGTTCGGATCTATTATGACATAAGGATTAGGTGCCTAACGGACATTGGTTACCCTGGAAAATTATTTCCCGACGTAAAAAAATCTTTTTTTGTTACGTTTTAATTTAAGAAGCTAGTGTATTTTTTTTAGGGTATAAGCCCCACATCTACTTTCCTTGAGTGAGCATAATACAACTATTTTTATTCGATTCCAAATTCCAAGAAACTTATTAGAATTATGAAAAAAATCGTCCTTTAGGTAGGAATATTTATATTGTCACTTTTATTTACTTTATTATCTCTGTTCTAGAGCCTATCCCTATTGTTTATCCTTATGAAATATGATATAAAATCGAAGGTAGAAGAAAGGGATATAATGAAATTCTTGATTTGATCTTCCTACCTAAATTATTTGATTAATGGATCAACAACCAAACCGCCCATTTTATAAAAATGAAGAGTGGTCTTATTCAAATTCAAAGCGCTTCGTAATCTTCAACCAGTTCTGTGCTTCAATATAATTTCCCGGAGTAAGCGCTATAGCTTGTTTCCAATACTCAGCAGCTTGATCAAACCAAGCTTCCGCAATTTCCGAATCGCCCTGTAGAATGGCCTGTTCTCCTCGGTCGGAATAGGCAGTTCCTTCCCCTAGAACCGTACTTGAGAGTTTCCCACCTCATACGGCTCAGAAATTGCTATCTTAATTTTCCCTATCTTAACTGAATTCGATTTCTCAAAAATCGATCCAATTTCTTCTTGGGTTAAGCAGAAGAAGTTAATTACCTAAGTTTCAAACCCTAATTTTGATCAATAATCAGTCTGATCTTTTCTCCCACCTTCAGAAGAATGAAGCATACATAGACCTATATCCTTCGTTCGAATTTTCTGAAAGGTAACTATCTCGGTTTCGTGTCTTTCATATATGAAATTTCTATAGAATCCTTGAAAAAGACTTTTTCCCATAAGAAAGAAAAAAGAACTTACTATCTTTGGGATCTGATACTACACCGCTGCTTAATCCTTTAGTGGATCGGCTCTATTACATAAGCAGATTCCTAAATTTTGCCCCATCTCGTGGTATAATTAAGCAGTTTTTTTTAGTTGTATCGACCCAGTCGCTCACTAATTGATCTTTACGGTGCTTTCTCTATCAATTTGAGAATTTATCCATAGAGTAGTAGTATAGGCTCGACTTTCTTCTTATTTTGATTCTCGTGAAGTGTTCTTCCTTCCTACAGCTGATAGGGCAAAATCATTGTTTTGACGATCCCTATGTAGAAAGCCCTTTTTCTAGTAAATACTAGAAAATTTCATCTTTTTTCTTCTTTCTTTCTATAGTGGAGATAGTCGCACGTAATGACAGATCACGGCCATATTATTAAAAGCTTGTGGTAAGAAGGGGTTTCGTTCTAGCGCCCGGAAATAATATTCCAAAGCCTTTGTATGCTCTCCATTGCTTGTGTGTATAAGGCCGATGTTATATAGTATATAACTTCGATCATAGGGATCAATTTCTAGTCGCGTAGCTTCATAATAATTCTGCAAAGCTTCCGCATAATTTCCTTCGGATTGAGCCAACATCCGTTACGGTCGTTCATTCTATTCAAAAAATCTCCGTTCCAAAACCGTACATGAGGTTTTCATCTCATACGGCTCCTCCCTTCTGTACATAGTACTAAGCAAAAAATCTATAGAATGAAAATAGAATTAGTCCCATCTCATTATGGACCGAAAGGGGCTGGTATTTTTCCATGAAATCTCTAGCCAACCTTCCCCCAAGAGGTTTTTCTTAACACCAATGAATTCTATTAATGCTAGAGGAAAACGATAGCTCCAAGAATTTCTTTGTTCTCAACGCCTCCTATTTAGAGAAATTAGCCACTTCAACGACCTTTGATGGTTATAAGGGTATCCAACGTACAAACCCGATGGTTGTTTGCTATCCCAACCATTCTTCCCAATCCTGATACCGATCAGGAAAGGGTTAATTTCTAACAAAGTTTTTCTCTTGTTGATTCCTATTTCGAGGTGTAGTGCTTTTCTCCCCTATGCTGCCTATTGGTCCTAGTAGAGTAGGATTAGCCTGTAATACAGAACCTACCCTGTAGGTGTAACCTTTCGCTCAATACTCAAATCTACAATTGAAGCATCTAAGGCCACATCAATCGAGGATACACGACAGAAGGAATTGTTAGTTCACCTCACCTTCCCCAAGCGTGGGCTTCCTTTACTAATTTTGTTCTCTCTATGCGAACCCCTTCTTTTTCTCGTAAGACTGAGATGTAGGTAGGGCTAAAAAACAAAAAAAAAAGAGTCAAATCGCACCATCTCTATAATAAGTAAATGCTTTTTTTCCCCTGAGGTTGTCGGAATTATTTGCAATAAAATATTGGCTACAATCGAGGAGGTCTTATCAATGAAATTTCCATTTATACGGGATCTAGGCATAATTCCCAATCCATTCTATATAGAATTCTTTTCATTCTATCACAAAATAACATAAAAACTTATAAATCGCTCCATATGCTCTAAATGGATAAGAGAGGTATGGATTTTCCCCTCAGCTCAAATTGTTTCCTTTTCTTTCTGTTTGGACAAGAAGAGATATGAAATATTTGACTACGATTGGATTTCATTCCACTTTCCTATTTCTCAACAACAACTTCTGTCATCAGCTATTTCGCGTTTTCAAAGTCATTAATTATCCCATACCCTTTTTTATTTAGATTGTATGCCATAACATACCTTATGCAAATAGAATTATAGGGTTCTTTGGTTCCTTTATTTTCTTATGGAATTCTTCTATTCTCTTTTTATTTGGGTTTTCCCCAAAGAAAAACTTTTGAGGGAGCAGAATTCCTAGTAAAAAAACAAAAAATAAATAAATAAAGGATCCTTACACTTAGATAAAAAAAATTTTCCAATAGAGCCATGGAATCCCTGAACGGTTGTGGCTGTACCTGTACTGCAGGAATACAAAAACTCGCTATTCACTCAATTTATTTTCCATAATAAGTTATATGGAGAGATGGCCGAGCGGTTCAAGGCGTAGCATTGGAACTGCTATGTAGACTTTTGTTTACCGAGGGTTCGAATCCCTCTCTTTCCGTTTCTCTTAATTCATCAACGTTACCGATCACAATGTATCAAATCAAATAACAATTTATTTGAGCAATAATCCCTTTATTTAATAGAATTCTCTAAAGCAAATTACTTTGCTATGTAAAATATAACAAAAAAGAAAAAAGATCCTAAGGTTAATCTATTTCTGCTAGGTGAATGAATGGAAAAATACGAATTAAGAGCCTTAGGTCGATTTAGTTCGGGGAAAGGGGAGGGGAAAAAAATTCTATGAACCTTTCCTTTTGCGTTAAGCTCAAGTCTGACGAGAGTAATATTCTACAACTAACAACTCATTTATTTTCAGACCGACCCACTTTCTATCTAGGATTTTTTGTACTAGTCCTTTATATTGCAATGTATCAACCGTCAAATGCTTTGGCAATTTGCCCGGATCGAATGAAGCAATAGAATTTTGAACCAGACGTTTTGATCTTTGGTTATCCTTCGTAGTAATAATATCTCGGGGTTTGCAACGAAAACTTGGTATATCAACTATACGACCATTAACTAAAATATGTCTATGATTAACTAATTGCCGGGCCCCAGGAATGGTTGAAGCCATACCCAATCGAAAAACAATATTATCCAAACGCATTTCAAGTAATTGTAGTAAAACTTGACCTGTTGACTTTTTTGCTTTTCCGGCGATATGTACATATCTAAGTAATTGTCGTTCTGTCAGACCATAATGAAAACGTAATTTCTGTTTTTCTTGAAGACGAATACGATATTGCTCTTTTTTCCCAGAATGGAATTTCTTTTTCAGATTACTTCCGGATTTAGGCGTTTTTCTAGTGAGTCCTGGTAAAGCTCCCAGACGGCGTATTTTTTTTAAACGAGGTCCTCTATAACGGGACATGACGACTCCTTTTTTTATTGAAATTACATTTTACACAATAAATTTCATTGTATTTACATTACAGAATACATCGAAATTAAAACTGAATTAAACTAAAGGATAAACAGAGTAAAATCTACTAAAGAATCACAAAAAATGGAATTTCATCAACATCTGGATTTTTTGTATATATATTATTTATTTTAATGTTTTGTATCTAGCAAAATTTTAAGGTAGAACAACGTAATGGACTCTGGATTCCCCGTTTAATTCGGAGAAAAAAGAGATTCTTGTTCATGGAACATCAATAGAGAAAAAAGCCGACTATCGGATTTGAACCGATGACCCTCGCATTACAAATGCGATGCTCTAACCTCTGAGCTAAGTGGGCTTACATAACAGAAATAGTGTAACAAATAGAAATATATATATAAAATCTGTAAAATGGCAGATCTTAATTATTAATCTTAGTTATTAACTAGTTTGAAATTGGAAATTCTACTTAGAAAAAAAAAATACTAGAATTTCATAGAGATAAAGTTAGCTTGATATGCTTAACTAAACGATATTCTTAAATAGGAATATAGAATTTACTAGGATTATAGAATTTATTGAACTTTTTATTTCTCTAACTCGCAAATCCTTTTTTCTAATAGAATCTATTCCAATTTCTATATTAAATTTGATTTTAGATATTTTCTCAATTTGATATGGCTCGGACGAAAAATCTAATAGATAGAAAAGAATAATCTATATGAATAATAAAGAGAAAATGCGAATCTCTTGGCATTTTCATTCGAGCATTATATACATTTTTACATTTTTTGAAATATTTTGTTTTTTTATTTGTTAATAATTTAAGGATTAATATTTCACTAAGGAAAAGGTAGAATCATAACAAGTGAAATTTAGAATTCTGATTAGAAAAAAAAAAAAAGAATGAATATCAAGCGTTATAGTATGATTTTTACTATTCTAAAAAAGGAAAGAGGGGGTGGGGGAGAGAAAAACTTTTGGATATCTTGATTCCGATTGAATTGCAAATATATCAACGGTAGAATCAATTTTGAATTGCAATAAGCGGGGTCTCTTGAATAGAGACGGGCTGTTAGACTACGTCGAATAATGAATTCAATGATTCAAAAAAAAAAACTAAGAGATGTAGAAAATTACACAAGGAATCCTGGTTTCAAAGAAAAAAAAGGAGACAATGGGGATATGGCGAAATCGGTAGACGCTACGGACTTGATTGTATTGAGCCTTGGTATGGAAACCTGCTAAGTGGTAACTTCCAAATTCAGAGAAACCCTGGAATGAAAAATGGGCAATCCTGAGCCAAATCCCTTTTTTAAAAACAAGTGGTTCTCAAACTAGAACCCAAAGGAAAAGGATAGGTGCAGAGACTCAATGGAAGCTGTTCTAACGAATCGAGGTGTAATTACGTTGTGTTGGTAGCGAAACTCTCTAAATTACTAAATTAGAGAAAGAAGGGCTTATACATCTAATACACACGTATACATGCTGACATAGCAAACGATTAATCACAGAACCCATACGATAATATAGGTTCTTTATTTATTTTTATAATGAAATTAGAATGATTATGAAATAGAAAATTCATAATTTTTTAGAATTATAATTATTGTGAATCTATTATTCCACTCGAATATTGAGTAATCAAATCCTTCAATTCATTGTTTTTGAGATATTTTAAAATAGGATTAATCGGACGAGGATAAAGAGAGAGTCCCATTCTACATGTCAATACTGACAACAATGAAATTTCTAGTAAAAGGAAAATCCGTCGACTTTATAAGTCGTGAGGGTTCAAGTCCCTCTATCCCCAAACCCTCCTCTTTGATTTCTTAACCATAGTATTTATCCTCTTTTCTTTTATCGATGGGTTCAAGATTCATTGCTTTCATTCGACTCTTTCAATAAAGAGTAAAAGAGAACTCAATATCTTTATGTTATTCATTAAATAGGATTTCTTTTTATTAGAGTATCCACAAAAAATCTCAATTATTAATTAAATTTCTAAGTATTATTAAGTAAGCCATCCACAATGCATAGGACCACTCTATTTCCAAATTAGGAATGGAATACTTTATTGATTTTTTAGTCCCTTTAATTGACATAGATGCAAATACTCTACTAGGATGATGCACAAGAAAGGGTCAGGATAGCTCAGTTGGTAGAGCAGAGGACTGAAAATCCTCGTGTCACCAGTTCAAATCTGTTCCTGGCACAGAAAAAAAGGATCTACCGAATAGATATTGATACTTACTTTCCTAGTTGTTCTAAATGATAAAGTGGTACAAAGTTCGTGGTAAGAACTTCTTTATTGGAAAAATCGAAATGAAGCCTTTTTTGATCAGTCTATCTGGACCTTTTTTGTATAATAGGAAGTAATTAGAATATAATAGGTATTTCCGTTTCGTCTAGGAACAGAATAGCAAAATAAATCGTGACTTGAATAAAATCTAGAGAGCAAGTTAGCTAAGTGAGTATGAATTTATTATCATTCAATGAGCATCTTGTATTTCATAGAAATTAGGGGTTATATAGTCCTTACGTAAGGGCCAGCCTATCCAACTTTCAGGCATTAAGATACGTTTAAGGCGCGGATGATTATCATAAGAAATTCCCACCATATCATAAGATTCGCGTTCTTGAAAATCGGCACTTCTCCAAACCCAGAAGACAGACGGAATTCTAGGATTATCCTTTTGGGTAAAGACTTTTATGCATACTTCTTCTGGGTTATCTATACCATACTGTATTCTCGTAAGATGATACACGCTAGCTAAAGATCCACCGGGTGCTACATCATAAGCACATTGGGAACGTAAATAATTGTAACCATATACATATAAAATGACAGCAATGGAATCCCAATCCCCTGCTTTTATTTGTAAAGTCTCTATTCCTCGGTGATCGAAGCCCAAAGATCTATGAACCACCTCATGTTTGACTAGCCAATTAGATAACCACCCCTGCTGCATTGTCTTGATCTCCCCCTTTGTATAAATATTTCACATTTGAAATGTAAGTTTGAAAGATTGCACTGCTCTTTCTTTTTCTGCACAAAAGAACCCCTCTTAATTCACTAATTTGGAGGAAGATACTGGACTTTTGGATTTGAATATAGTTTCAGAAGATATATCTAAACTAGATGGTGATTGATAGAGCAATTCTTGTTCATAAGTTCCGGTATGAGTACTGCGCCGAACATAAAGTTTGTGACTGGTAGTAAAACATCGATTTTTCTTTTGACTTTGACATAGAGTTCGATCCTCAACAATTTCTCGTGATATCTTCTTACGAAGTTTTGTTAGGGCATCTATAACAGCCTCTGGTTTAGGCGGGCAACCCGGCAAGTAGACATCCACAGGAATTAATTTATCAACTCCGCGAACAGTACTATAGGAATCCGTACTGAACATTCCCCCTGTAATAGTACAAGCTCCCATAGCAATGACGTATTTTGGTTCAGGCATTTGCTCATATAATCGCACTAAAGAGGGAGCCATTTTCATTGTTACCGTACCGGCTGTTAAAATTAGGTCCGCTTGCCTAGGACTTGATCTTGGTACCAATCCATAACGATCAAAGTCGAATCGTGAACCTATTAATGCAGCAAATTCAATGAAACAACAACTGGTACCATATAGAAGGGGCCATAAACTGGAGAGTCTTGACCAATTCGAAAGATCATTTGGTGTAGTTGAAATAACGGAATTGGAACTTGTTTGGTCAAGTAGCGGAAACTCAATCAAACTCATGACTGTCTCAATGGAATCTTTTCCTTCTTTTTTTTTTTTGTCTGAATATTCAGTTAAGACCATTCCAAGGCTCCTTTTCGCCATGCATAAACTAAACCAACAACTAGGATAAGCACGAAAATGAAAGCTTCAATAAAAACGGATACACCCAATACGTCAAAACTCATTGCCCAAGGGTAGAGAAAGACCGTTTCCACATCAAAAACAACAAAAACTAGCGCAAACATGTAATAGCGTATTCGGAATTGTAACCAAGCACCCCCCATGGGTTCTATACCCGATTCATAACTAGAAAGCTTCTCTGGTCCTTCATTACTCGGGGCTAAAAGCCCGGAAATCCAAAATACCAAAATAGGAATAAGGCTTGCTATTATTAGAAATGTCCAAAAAATATCATATTCGTGAAGCAGGAACATAAATGTACTCCCATTAATGTGGAATAGGCAGAACTGAAATTAGTCAATTCAGTTGGCATTGTCAATTTATCCAGAACTTCTCTCTTTTCCTCGGTGAAACAAGAATCTCTTTTGCTCAAACCAAAGAGCACTTACTTTAACTTTTGTTTCTTTTGTGCCATGTCTTCCTTAAGGATTCATACAAAATGAAATCCCCACTCTTCTTTCTTTTGGATTTCCATTCCATTTAGATATGGTATAGACCTAATTCTTATACAAAGAAAACTCTTTTGCTTCACTTTGTCTCATTTTCTCTAGAATCTCTAGAAAAAAGAATTGCTCTATCCTTTATTTATAGATAGTCAGAGACTATTAAATAAAAAAGAAAATACTTACTACTAATTAGATTAGAACCTAATTTAAATAGGTTTACTAATGTATGCAGCCTAATGAGGAATAATACTAAAAAAAAAGAACTCTATTTCATAATTATGAAACAGAATATCCTGTTTTATTATTTACTCTTTCTTTTTTTTTATTTTCTTTCGATTTAGATTTTTTCTATTTAAAGTAGATCTATTTAGATAATCTATATTTTTAGATAATCTATATTATATTAATATACTTCAAACAAAATAGGAATTAGCAAAGTGGAGAAAATCATTGCAGTCATTATAGGAAAGTCTAGGGCATATCCTATTTTATTTGAAGAAGGATGGAATTCAAATCAGATAAGGGATCTTTCCTTCTATTGATTTAATCGAAATTCTTTTTTCTTTTCCTGTCTCTATGATTTTCGATCCATTCCATTCTTTTTTTAGAGATATAGAATACTTTAGTTTTATAGAATACTTTAGTTAGTATTATTTATCTATAAAAAATCTTTATTTTGCAAACTCAAAAATACAATAGTCAATATTCCTTATAATAGATATACTTAATTATATCATAAGAATCTTAAGATATATTTTGAATAGATAGAAATAGTAAATTGGAATTGAGACACCTATTCTATGACAGATTTAAACTTACCCTCTATTTTTGTGCCTTTAGTAGGCTTAGTATTTCCGGCAATTGCAATGGCTTCTTTATTTCTTTATGTGCAGAAAAATAAGATTGTCTAGAACCCACGGGCCAAATTTGCTCAATGTATTTCCAGGATCCTAATACAAATATTTTTTAGTGTAAGTAATATATTAATATGATAGGGGATATAGCTCTTTCTACACACAAATGAAAAAATGTTACGTATACATATGTGATATTTTTTTTAATCGTCTTTTTTTGAATAGAAAGTCAATGTATCTAACCAATTATTTTCAGGAGTAATAGAGTGAAGGTTGTGAATCAAAATAAAGTAAAGCTAAAATCATTTATTTACCTTCAATTTCATTAACCGCTGCTGGATTTAGTATATTCAATGCGACTGGCGATCAGAACAATTTAAAAAAGGTTCTCGAAAGAGTGCGTAATTGGCCTGCCATTTAGGGTTGGGGCTTCGGAATATTATCCGTATACCATAAATTCTTTTTTTCCGCAGGGGCCGAATCGCGGGCCTATTTACTCCATTTGGTGCACTATTTTGTGAATGTAGGCAGTGGTTAAGCGACTGATTTGAGGCGAGGAATAGGTGTCCATTCTTCGTTACGTCGCCTGATTCTCATCAATTAGAATTGGTGTTGAGGGTCTTTATTTATCGTACTTTTGCCCTGGGGAGTCTCTTTCTCTTTTAACAAATGTCTGGAACTTTGGATTAAGAATTGGTGGAATACCAGGCAACCTGAAACTCTCTTAACGGATATTCAAGAGAAAAGGATTCTAGAAGGATTCATAGAATTAGAAGAGCTTTTTCTCTTGGACGAGATGATAAAAGAGAAACCGAAGACACATGTACAAAAACCTCCTATAGGAATACACAAGGAAATAATACAATTGGCCAAAATAGATAACGAGGACCATCTCCATCTCATTTTGCATTTCTCAACAAATATAATCTGTTTGGCTATTCTAAGTGGTTCTTTTTTTCTGGGTAAAGAGGGACTTGTCATTTTGAATTCTTGGGTTCAGGAATTCTTCTATAACTTAAATGACTCAATAAAAGCTTTTTTTATTCTTTTAGTTACGGATTTTTTTGTTGGATTTCACTCCACCCGCGGTTGGGAACTACTAATTCGTTGGGTCTACAACGATCTTGGATGGGCTCCTAACGAACTAATTTTCACTATTTTTGTTTGTAGTTTTCCTGTGATTCTAGACACGTGTTTGAAATTTTGGGTCTTTTTTTGTTTAAACCGTCTATCTCCTTCGCTTGTAGTCATTTATCATTCAATTAGTGAAGCATAATTGGCTTTTCTAATTATTAATAAAATTAGCATTTTTATCCCTTTAGAAAGAAAGCCTTTTTTCTTTTTAGCAAAATTCTTTCTATTTCTAACTGCTCAAGGTATTCATCATTCCAGTACAACTGTTGCAGTAGAATGACAACAGACTTGTGTATAGGGAACTAGATTAACTTAGCTACCTATCTAATTTATTGTAGAAATTCCGGGATCCACGATTGGACATGGAAAATAGAAATACTTTTTCTTGGTTAAAGGAACAGATGATTCGATCGATTTCTGTATCGATCATGATATATGTAATAACTCGGACATCTATTTCAAATGCATATCCCATTTTTGCGCAGCAGGGTTGTGAAAACCCGCGGGAAGCAACTGGACGAATTGTATGTGCCAACTGCCATTTAGCTAATAAGCCCGTGGATATTGAAGTTCCCCAAGCTGTGCTTCCCGATACTGTATTTGAAGCAGTTCTTCGAATCCCTTATGATATGCAGCTGAAACAAGTTCTTGCTAATGGGAAAAAGGGAGGGTTGAATGTGGGTGCTGTTCTTATTTTGCCTGAGGGATTCGAATTAGCACCGCCAGACCGTATTTCTCCTGAGTTGAAAGAAAAGATAGGAAATCTCTCTTTCAGAGTTATCGTCCCAATAAAAAAAATATTCTTGTGATAGGCCCTGTTCCCGGTAAGAAATATAGTGAAATTGTCTTTCCCATTCTTTCCCCCGATCCCGCTACAAAAAAAGATGTTAATTTCTTAAAATATCCCATATATGTAGGGGGAAACCGAGGAAGGGGACAGATCTATCCCGATGGTAGCAAGAGTAACAATACAGTTTATAATGCTACGTCAACAGGTATAGTAAAAAAAATACTACGTAAAGAAAAAGGGGGATATGAAATATCCATAGTTGATGCGTCGGATGGGCGCCAAGTGATTGATATTATACCTCCCGGGCCAGAACTTCTTGTTTCAGAGGGAGAATCAATCAAGCTTGATCAACCATTAACAAGCAATCCTAATGTAGGAGGGTTTGGTCAGGGGGATGCAGAAATAGTGCTTCAGGATCCATTACGCGTCCAAGGCCTTTTGTTCTTTTTCGCATCTGTTATTTTAGCACAAGTCTTTTTGGTTCTCAAAAAGAAACAGTTTGAAAAGGTTCAATTGTACGAAATGAA
Source organism: Chloris gayana (assembly GCA_031894775.1). Lineage (NCBI taxonomy): Eukaryota > Viridiplantae > Streptophyta > Magnoliopsida > Poales > Poaceae > Chloris > Chloris gayana. The sequence continues at coordinate 19,700 of JAUNZO010002969.1, read as the reverse complement.
TTTCTAGATCCCGGGATTTCTTACCATTAACATGAAGTTGGTAAAAAGTCTCGATTTCTGGAATTCCGTATTTCTATTTCATGCAAAAGAAGAGAATCCAAGGCAGAGGCGAGAACAATAAAAGGAACAAGTCCTTTTAGGAGGAATTGCAGGTCTTCGTAATCCTCTATTGGGCACAAGAAAAAGGCAAAAAAGCCTTTTTCTTGTGTCGATTCTTTTTTTCTTGTGTCGATTCTTCTTGTATCGAAGTAAGAATCCTTTTTTTATTTGTTTTACCAAAGATTACTATTTATTCTTTATTCGGATCTGTCTGTTGGACTTCCTTTGCTTAAGTTCGAGCGCGGTAGTGGACCAACAGAGGGAAAGAAAGTAGGGCGGGGGACAAATTTTTGTGAGCAGATAGAATTGCTTGACTTTTTCAATTCCATTAAAGGGCGGTTTTTAGGCTAGTGGAGTAGTTTTGATTAAGGTTTTATTAGTTTATTACTCTAAACTAAATCAAAGATTTACAAGGATACTTCCTTCGTGGAATAAAATATTGGATACTTAATTGATCCACTCTTTGTTGTTTTGCTTCATAAGAATTGCGTCGATCAATTTTATGGGCAAAGACGGAGCGCTTTAAACCCACAACGGATTGCTTCACTAACATTATTAACAAACAAAAGAATAAATAGAAGGATTCGAACCATCAAAGCAAAGGCTTTCTCTTTGTTATTTTTACAAATAGAAATAGGTAACCCATTTCTAGATTATAGGAATAGATTAAAATCGCGTTACATTATAAGAATTCCGTGGGTCTTTCCGTCCTAATCAGATAAGGGGGTAAGGACCCACGTATCTATATATGTTTTAGTCTGGCTCCTCCGATTACTATAGAGATGAACCCAATCCAAGTCTGAACCAGCTAAAAGAAAACACCTATTAAACCAAGCACAAGAATGCAGTTTACAATTTTATCAGCCAAAAGAGGAATTCTTCCCTGTAGTATCAGCCATTTTCCTACTTTCCTCCTCATTTTCTCAAGTGGTCGTGCTAGAGTCAAAGCAGTCATGGATAGTTATAAAGGATTAGTGTCCTTCCAAATGGGATAAGAAGAATTCTTACTACTCTTTACCTTTCTCTTAATTGAAAGTAATTGGAAAATAAAACAGCAAGTACAAAAATGAGTAATAAACCCCAGTATGAACTGAGTGATTCAATTCAACATTTTGTTCATTCAGGTTCGATTGTGTCATAGTTCTATAGTTGAATTAGTTTATCGTTGGATGAACTGCATTGCTGATATTGATCCCAAGAAAAAAACCGTGGGTACAGCTAATCCGTGAACAGCCAGCCATCGCACTGTAAAAATAGGATAGGTTCGATCTATGGTCATTGGGGGCCTCCTAAAAGGATCTACTAAGTTCATCTAGTTGTTCTAAAGAATCAAAACGGTCGGTTATTAATGGAATTCCTTGTCGACTTTCCGTAAAATATTCGTTTGGCCGAGGACTTCCAAACACGTCATAAGCTAAACCCGTACTGACAAATAACCAACCCGCAATGAATAGGGAAGGTATAGTAATGCTATGAATAACCCAGTATCGAATACTGGTAATAATATCAGCAAAAGAACGTTCTCCCGTGCTTCCAGACATGCCGAGCTCCCTAAATTTTTGTACATTCAAAAAAGGAATTGATTCCGTAAAAGATGGGATCAACCAGTAAATAGAAAATTACTGATATTTCATCCTTGTGAGATTGTCAATTTTGTACCAAAGGTGTATTTTGAGTATACCGAATTAGTATAGCTATCCTTCCTATGGCACAGCAATCCTGTTTGACTTGGTCCCGAAACAGAATTCCCTTTTTTCTTCTTTGTTCTTTGTCTATAAGGAAACTACATGTTATTCAAGGCATCAATAGAAACCCCTATTTTGGGGGTCCTTCTTATTTTAACTCATTCTCATTGTCTGTAGAATAATTTAATTTGGAATAGTGCCCAAGATCTTGGGAAAACCCAAGTTAATGATCAATGGATTTGGGTAAAGAATTTAGGAAGGATATTCTCATATTGACGCAATATAAGGATAAGTATATACGAAATCTATCCCTTTTTAGGGAAAAGTTTTATTCGAATCCAACTTTTCAATTAAATTGGTTAGTATAAAATACTATCTAAAAAATAGAAAGTAGAATAGTAGATAATCCGTTATGAAAGAAACGGAATACATTCTTTGAAGAATCAAGATTCGTAATCAATCCTATCTTGTTTGTTGGATTAGGTCTAACTTTTTTAACCAAATTGCAAGCATGTAACTTTACGAGATGAAATAGGGAAAGACAGAAGATAGAACTTTAAAGAAAAATATAATTGAAGTAACTCGTCTTCGAATCAACTTTGGTTGGGGTTCGAAAAATGAATAAATAAAAATAAAGTCCATTTTTCCTTTTTCAGGGGGGCCTCGGGAGTCGTGGAATGGTTTTCTTCTCCTCTTATTCCATATATATGGAATACAATGAGTTAAAATAAGAAGGAATAGGCGACAACCATTTGCTCTAAAAAGAGGATTAAATCCTATTGAAAAAGAAATAATCTGAAATAGAAAGAACTTTTTTCAATGGGTTTAGATGATCTAGTTCTTAATATTATTACTTTACTTAACTGAGAGATTCCACAATAAATCTCTTGATTTGGAATTAGGGATGTCCCATCTGATGAATCGATTTTCTTTTGTATCTCGCTCTATCTTGTTTTTTAGTATTATCTAAAATAACCGATGAATTAGGAATTTTCCATAACTTAGGTAAGTGCTTTACCAACATATGTAGTGTAGTAAAAAAAAATGGAATTTAACCCCTTCATGCTTACTATAACTAGTTATTTCGGTTTTCTACTGGCTGCTTTAACTATAACCCCAGCTCTATTTATTGGCTTGAACAAGATACGTCTTATTTGAAATGAATTGAATGAATAAGTCAGAAAATAAGAATCTATCTTTTGGATTCCTGATATTATAGGACCTTTTTCCACGCTAATTACCAATTCTTTTTTTGGTCATTGAGATTCGTGGATAATTTAGACTATTATTTAGAGATAGATCGTACCTCTTTTTTTATCCCCTCGAACAAATCGAAATGATTGAAGTTTTTCTATTTGGAATCGTCTTAGGCCTAATTCCTATTACTTTAGCCGGATTATTCGTGACTGCGTATTTGCAATACAGGCGTGGGGATCAGTTGGATCTTTGATTGAGTAATATTTATTTTTTGATTGACCTCCTCCAGACTAGAGAGGAGGTCAAATTGGAGTTGTAATTCGACTTTGTTTTTTTTTAAGTTATTTTACTCTGTTTCGACATAAGATAGATGGAATCACGCTCTGTAGGATTTGAACCTACGACATCGGGTTTTGGAGACCCGCGTTCTACCAAACTGAACTAAGAGCGCTTTCAAAAAGAAAATCCTTTTCTACTCCTAACGTGTCTCACGTACGTATAGTATCCACAAATTCAAGTTATATACACTTTAACAGATCTCCCCGCTACTGCCCATAAAGAAGAGAGAAGTAATAGGTAGGGATGACAGGATTTGAACCTGTGACATTTTGTACCCAAAACAAACGCGCTACCAAGCTGCGCTACATCCCTTTTCCAAATTGTTGTACAATCCCATTGTACACAATTCCTTTCTTGTTTTCCACATCGTAATTTTTTTCTATTTCTCTATCTATATAGAACTTTCTTGTCATTTCTTGTTTTTGGTCTCATATAATCAACGAAGGGTATATATTTAAAATCCAGTTGAATTTCACCTATAAAAGAAAGATTACTATTCCTTAGTAATGTATAGGAAGAAGGGGTCATCTTTTTCTTTTTTTAGGGATAGGAAAATTTCGTCTATATGGTTCATTCTATATATATAGAATAGTGATTTTGTTTTTTTAGTTGGGAATTTCGCCTAAATAAAGAAATACAAACGATCTTGGGCAAGAGTATCTGATCATATATGTATTCCAATAAGGAAGGAGGATTTTCAATGCGGGATATAAAAACATATCTCTCTGTAGCACCCGTGCTAAGTACTCTATGGTTTGGGGCTTTAGCAGGGTTATTGATAGAAATTAATCGTTTATTCCCAGATGCTTTGTCATTCCCTTTTTTTAATTCTAGTTATTCCTAAATTTAAAGTAGTATCCAAGCTAAGTCAGGCCTCACAAATTCGAGCATAGAAAGAGCCGGGCTTGCTACTTAAATGAAAGGATTTCGAAGCAAAATCCTTGCTAATTCGACAAGGATTGTATTCTTTAATTATTTCTCCATTTTTTATTCTATTGGATTTTATTCTTCTTTTTCGGATCCAATATAGAAGAATAAAAGAACAGGTATAAGAATTAAGTTAAGTCGATCCAACAAGGAAAGGAGGTTCATGGCCAAGGGCAAAGATGTTAGAATCAGAGTAATTTTGGAATGTATCAGTTGTGTTCGAAAAGGTACCAATAAGGAATCGACGGGGATTTCTAGATATAGTAGTCAAAAGAATCGCCACAATACACCCGGACAATTAGAATTAAGAAAATTTTGTCGTTATTGCCGCAAGCATACGACACATAATGAAATAAAGAAATAGGAACATCGTGTTTTTGATTTTTCTAAAGAATAGAAATAGAAAGAGTAAGAATTTTTTGTTTAATATATAGAACATAGATAGAATACAAAATACAAATCCACTTTAGGTAAATATTATTTCATATGTATAGAGGTTTTTATATTTTATATATAGTATATGAATCAAATAATATATGGACCAAAGAAAGACTACTTCTTCTGGATCCAAAATTAATAAAATAAAGAAATCCATTTTTTTATTTTTCAAATTTTTAAATAAGGAATAAATCATGTATATATCTAAACAACCTTTTCGTAAATCTAAGCAACCTTTTCGTAAATCCAAACAAACTTTTCAAAAATCCAAGCAACCTTTTCGTAAATTCAAACAACCTTTTCGTAAATCCAAACAACCTTTTCGTAGGCGTTCCCGAATTGGTCGGGGGGATCGAATTGATTATAGAAACATGAGCTTAATTAATCGATTTATTAGTGAACAAGGAAAAATATTATCCAGACGAATAAATAGATTAACCTTGAAACAACAACGATTAATTACTCTTGCTATAAAACAGGCTCGTATTTTATCTTTCTTACCATTCCGTAACTATGAAAATGAGAAGCAATTTCAAGCCCAGTCAATTTCAATAATTACTGGTCCTAGACACAGAAAAAATAGACATATTCCTCAATTAACACAAAAGTTCAATTCCAATCGAAATTTAAGAAACTCCAACCAGAATTTAAGAAACAACAATCGGAGCTTAAGTTCCGATTGTTGATGTTTTATTCGAAAGGATCAGACTCATATATAAATAAAGTAATCCGGTTTAGATTCTTTTGTTTGTTATAAGAAAAGAAAGAAAAATGGGAAAAAAGAAATAGTTTTTTATTTATTGCAACATGCTCGTTGATTCCTACTACTTAATCTTAATTTATTGTATTTTCCCGGAGTTCCCTCTCCGGGAATTCGGTTTTCATTATTCTTACTTTTTTATCTCTTTAATTAATGGTCTTTATTTTATTGGAAATCGTGTAAAGATTATTTGGATTTAATACAGCTACTTGTGCAAGCATTTTACGATTAAGAATCAATTCCTTTTTGTACAGATTGTGTATTAATTTACTATAACTATCAAATACTTTATATATCCGTGTTGCTGCGTTTATCCGAGTGATCCACAAACGACGAAAATCCCTCTTTTGCCTACCTCTATCTCGATGAGAAGAAACAAAAGCTCTTCTTACTTGTTGAGTAATCATTCGATTAAGTCTTAAATGAGCCCCCTAAAGTTTGAGGCAAATGAACGCATTTTTGTTCGTCGTCTCCGAGCTATATATCCTCGCGGAACTCTGGTCATTGAATCAAATTAACCTTAATGAATAACTAATGATTTCTCTTCTTTTAACCGTTCTTTTTCTCATTAATAACAAAACGGATTATTCCGATATATAAAATATTAATTCCAATGGCTTTTGCTACTATAACCTTCCCAACCACGATTTTTTATTCTATCCCCTTCAGTTATTTCGCATAGAAATAACAAATTCTAACGGTACTAAAAAACAGTGGGTTCCATCGTTTCTATGGTTCTCTTTTAAACGGTGAGGCCCTCTCTATACACCGGAGCCCTTTCTTTCATCAAAAGGTATTGTGAACTTGTATAGTTCACAGTCTTTGGCTCTACCTATCCATTATAGAGTAAATCGCTCTTTTCACAATAAATAAGAGTTATTCATACAGTGACGGTATTTAATTATGAAAGTTGGCTAAGTAGCTGACCCTTTAGTCCGTTCTTTTTCTTTTTATTACTATTTCCTCCGCTTAATCGATAACCATTTGCTATCAATGGGGGAATTGCTTCTTCCAATCTAGATGATTGGATTTGCACCAAAGGAAACCATAAATTCCATATACCGTAGAAATCTAGGAGAGAGAAGCTCTATCCTATTCATTGGTACCGATCATGGATATTTCAAAAATTGTCTTATTTATTTGAACTCATGATCTGAACGAGTCGCACATACACCCTAGCACATGTTCCTCGACGCTGAGGACATCCCTTAAGCGCGGGCGTTTTTCTAGCATTTCGGATTGGCTGTCTTGCATTTCTAATAAGTTGTTTAACTGTTGGCATGTGGTACGTATATAGAAAAAAATGGATTGGTTTAGATCGATCTTAACCTGATGATTCATCATCATGAAGTATTTCTATTTTCTATAAAATCGCATAAAACCCAAATTTAGGTTTGAAATAAATTTACAAGAAATTCAGCCACTACCAATCCTTAAACATTTCTGGAAACCACACTGGATCAGTATCGCAGTGCTCGTCAATCATTTCATCCCCTACAATATCAACAAGTCCATAAGCTTTGGCTTCGTCTGCTGACATAAAAACATCCCTTTCCATGTCTTCGGATACAACCCAAAAAGGCTTGCCTGTTCTTAGTGCATAAACCCTTGTGATCATTTCGCGAACTTTGTGTAACTCTTCCACTTCTAGTAAAAATTCTGGTGTCCTTGCCCGATAATAAGCACTAGCCGGTTGGTGAAGCATAATTCTAGCGTGGGGGAACGCTATACGTTTAGTAGGTTCTCCTCCAAGCAGAATGAAGGAGGCCATGGACGCGGCTATTCCGAGGCATATTGTATATATATCTGGTGTCACCGTTTGCATCGTATCAAAAATAGCCATTCCTGAGATTAGCCACCCGCCGGGGGAGTTTATAAACAAAAAAATATCGCTAATTCCATCTTCTATACTGAGATATACCATGAGACCTGTAATATGATTCGTGATCTCGCCACGAATCTCTTGACCTAAAAAAAGTGTCCTTTCTCGATACATAACATTGTATAAGTCAACCCAAGTCGCTTCTTCATCTCCGGGAATCCGGTAAGGTACTTTTGGAACACCAATGGGCATATTAGATTAATATTATTAGATTTAAGTAAGAAAACTACACTTTAATATGGAAACTTAAGAATGGAAGAGAAAGAATCCGCAGTTTATTATCTTCATTTTTTTCTTATTCTATAAGAATACTATGGATTCTATTAATCCATAGATTGAAATAATACATAGATTGAAAAATTATACATATAAGGAAGATAAGACAGATTGAATAAAGAAAAAGGAATCTGTGATTCGAATGATAAACAAAGAGGGATTAGGGATCTATTCTTCGTTTTTCAAAATAGCCCAAGCTACCCATTGCATATTGGCACTTATCGAGTATAGAATAGATCTGCTTCTCTTTCTTCTTACAAACAGAATTGGCTTCTTATTTTTAATGGAATGAAATAAATATTAACGCTTTCTGACACAGAACCCCCTAGAAGGGTTAGGTACATAGGATATGGATAGTCTTTTCCAATGCGATAAAATAAAACGACATCGTGTCTATTTTTCTTTGCTAAAGGGGTATTTCCATGGGTTTGCCTTGGTATCGTGTTCATACTGTCGTATTGAATGATCCGGGTCGATTGCTTTCGGTGCATATAATGCATACAGCTCTCGTTTCGGGTTGGGCCGGCTCAATGGCTTTGTACGAATTAGCGGTTTTTGATCCCTCTGATCCTGTTCTGGATCCAATGTGGAGACAAGGTATGTTCGTCATCCCCTTCATGACTCGTTTAGGAATAACCAATTCGTGGGGTGGTTGGAGTATTTCAGGAGGAACTATAACGAATCCGGGTATTTGGAGTTATGAAGGTGTGGCAGGTGCGCATATTGTGTTTTCTGGCTTGTGTTTCTTGGCAGCTATCTGGCATTGGGTATATTGGGACCTAGAAATATTCTGTGATGAGCGGACGGGAAAACCTTCTTTAGATTTGCCCAAGATCTTTGGAATTCATTTATTTCTTGCAGGGGTGGCTTGTTTTGGCTTTGGTGCATTTCATGTAACCGGTTTGTATGGTCCTGGGATATGGGTGTCCGATCCTTATGGACTAACGGGAAAAGTACAAGCTGTAAATCCTGCGTGGGGTGCAGAAGGTTTTGATCCTTTCGTTCCGGGGGAATAGCTTCGCATCATATTGCTGCGGGTACACTGGGCATATTAGCGGGCCTATTCCATCTTAGTGTCCGTCCGCCTCAACGTCTATACAAAGGATTACGTATGGGCAATATTGAAACTGTACTTTCCAGTAGTATCGCTGCTGTTTTTTTTGCAGCTTTCGTAGTTGCTGGAACTATGTGGTATGGATCGGCAACTACCCCAATCGAATTATTTGGACCTACTCGTTATCAGTGGGATCAGGGATACTTTCAGCAAGAAATATATCGAAGAGTTAGCAATGGGTTAGCCGAAAATCTTAGTTTATCAGAAGCTTGGTCTAAAATTCCCGAAAAATTAGCTTTTTATGATTATATTGGTAATAATCCGGCAAAGGGGGGATTATTCAGAGCAGGCTCAATGGACAATGGGGATGGAATAGCTGTTGGATGGTTAGGACATCCCGTCTTTAGAGATAAAGAAGGGCGCGAGCTTTTTGTACGTCGTATGCCTACTTTTTTTGAAACATTTCCGGTAGTTTTGGTAGATGAAGAGGGAATTGTGAGAGCGGACGTTCCTTTTAGAAGAGCAGAATCAAAATATAGCGTTGAACAAGTAGGCGTAACGGTGGAGTTCTACGGTGGCGAACTTAATGGAGTAAGTTATTCTGATCCTGCTACTGTAAAAAAATACGCGAGGCGTGCCCAATTAGGAGAAATTTTTGAATTAGATCGAGCTACTTTGAAATCAGATGGTGTTTTTCGCAGCAGTCCAAGGGGTTGGTTTACTTTTGGTCATGCTACCTTTGCTTTGCTCTTCTTTTTCGGACACATTTGGCATGGCGCTCGAACCTTGTTCCGAGATGTTTTTGCTGGTATTGATCCAGACTTGGATGCTCAAGTGGAATTTGGAACATTCCAAAAAGTTGGGGATCCAACTACAAGGAGACAGACAATCTGATACCACATTGCTACGGTATTTTTCGCCTCTCTTTTTTGATTTGATATGGGAAACATCTCCTGTCCTTTCTTTTACTCTTTTTTTATATGGGAAATGATCCCAAATGACAAGTAAATAGGTGTGGAAGTTATAATTGTAAATAAACCACGATCGAATCTATGGAAGCATTGGTTTATACGTTCCTTTTAGTTTCGACTTTAGGGATAATTTTTTTCGCTATCTTCTTCCGTGAACCACCTAAGGTTCCGACTAAAAAATGAAATAATTTAATTGAAGTAAGAAGTCTCCCAGCCGGGAGACTTCTTACTTCAATTAGTCCCCATGTTCTTCGAATGGATCTCTTAATTGTTGAGAGGGTTGCCCAAACGCGGTATATAAGGCATACCCAGTAAAGCTTACAAGTAAACCAGATATGGAGATGGCGACTAAAGTTGCTGTTTCCATTTTTATAGAATTTCAAGATTACAATGGATCTATGATAAAGATCGTGTATTTACAACTACAACGGAATAGTATACAAAGTCAACACCAATGATTAAATAGAATTTATGGCTACACAAACCGTTGAAGATAGTTCTAGACCTAGGCCAAAACGAACTGGCGCAGGTAGTTTATTGAAACCCTTGAATTCGGAATATGGGAAAGTCGCTCCGGGTTGGGGGACTACTCCTTTTATGGGGGTTGCAATGGCTTTATTCGCGATATTCCTATCTATCATTTTAGAAATTTATAATTCTTCTGTTTTATTGGACGGAATTTTAATGAATTAGGTTTCTACTAACTAAAACTATGAAGTCTTATTTTTTCCATCCAAAAAGAGTCTTTCTGCTTTAAGCTCCACATTTCTAGACATTCTGGTAGTTCGACCGTGGATTTTTTGTTTTGGTATCTCTGGAATATGAGTGTGTGACTTGTTAGAATGGATCCTATTGATAATACATAGAAAGGGCCTGTTCTCTCTATCAAGATGATTCTAATTCGTCGGATATTATTTATTCTAGTATCTGGAACACGAAATACATAGAGTGGATCAAGAAAAAAAATGGAACTATGATTCATACCCACTATTTAGACCTCGCAACCAGACTGAAAAAAAAAAAGTAGTTCTTAATAAAAAAGAAAAAAAGAACTTTTCTTCTTTCCAATTTTGTTTGTCCAAAAGACAACTTTTTTTTCTCTCGATTTTGTCGAGTCATTACACCAATTCAATAAATGATCATCAAGCGGTTTTTATTCGAAGAACCCTTGCCTTTTGTTTAGCTTGAGACTCAATCATCGTGGCTCTAGTATGAATCTAAGGTTTTAATTGAACTGATTCATAGGATCGCAACAAGATAATTTCTATTAGAAAACCACTATAAATTTTTATTATTTTACTAGTAAAATAAATAAAAAATAGGGAAGAGAAAAGTCAAGAGGCCTCTAATGATCAACATAAGGGAAAGAAAAACAGATGAGCCAACTTGAGATTTTTTGGCATTATCATCACAAAGAAGAAATTCTGGATTTTTCTTATTTAATATCTTCAAGGCAAATTGATACAATCCTGCGGCTGATGAAGTTTTGAACCTTTTTTTTCTAATATCCGTTGAAAATTTGTGTGTTTCTGCTTGAGCCGTACGAGATGAAATTTTCATATACGGTTCTCGGAGGGGGAGTCGGGCTAGTTACCTATCTCAATAAAGTATATGATTGGTTTGAGGAACGTCTTGAGATTCAGGCAATTGCAGATGATATAACGAGTAAATATGTTCCTCCTCATGTCAACATATTTTATTGTTTAGGGGGAATTACACTTACTTGTTTTTTAGTACAAGTTGCTACCGGTTTTGCTATGACTTTTTACTACCGACCAACCGTTACAGAAGCTTTTTCCTCCGTTCAATATATAATGACGGAGGCCAACTTTGGTTGGTTAATCCGATCAGTTCATCGATGGTCAGCAAGTATGATGGTTCTAATGATGATCCTGCACGTATTTCGTGTGTATCTCACAGGTGGATTTAAAAAACCCCGTGAATTAACTTGGGTTACAGGTGTGGTTTTGGCTGTATTGACTGCATCATTTGGTGTAACTGGTTATTCTTTACCTTGGGATCAAATCGGTTATTGGGCAGTCAAAATTGTGACAGGTGTACCTGAAGCGATTCCGGTAATAGGATCCCCTTTAGTGGAGTTATTACGTGGAAGTGCTAGTGTGGGGCAATCCACTTTGACTCGTTTTTATAGTTTACATACCTTTGTACTGCCTCTGCTTACTGCTGTATTTATGTTAATGCACTTTCCAATGATACGTAAGCAAGGTATTTCTGGTCCTTTATAGGCAAGGCATATCATAGAAAATTCAAATTCTCAGATATCATATCGGGTAGGTTGTGGTATTTCATTGCTACAAACATGGGTTATTGTAAAATAAGACATGTCATTTGGATACTTCTCTTCAACTTTGAAGTATACAAATATCCTTAAGTATTTTGATACAAATAGTTGAAGTTAATTTTACGAAAGAAAATAAGGCGGATTATGGGAGTGTGTGACTTGAATTATTGATTTGGCCATGCAGATAGAAAATAGGATCTGCCGCATTAGAATTCACGACCAAAGGTGTCTCCGCATCCAATCGATACGTAAGTCCCCTATCTAGGAAGGATAGGCTGGTTCATTCGAGGAGAATATTTTCTATGATCATACCCCAACCATGTCATCCATGAAGAGGCTCCGTAAGATCCCGTAGAGTATAAATGGAATAAGTCATGTGATATGATCCAATTCTATATTTATTACAGTTACTTTTTATTATAGTATGGAAATGCATTCATTTTCTTTGCATCGATTTCGATCCGCAATATTATCGGAGTAAAAGAAGGGATCTAAGGAAGAAAGTAGGCTAAACTTTTAAATTTTTTATTAGTAACAAGTAAATACTTTGTTTGGGCGTAAGAAACTTGCGATATTGAGGGGATAAACACCAACTAATCAAGAGACAATCCACAAAGCAATTGATCATGATCAAATTTGTAAGCCCACTTGGATATTGAGCATTTACGCATAAGAATAGGATTCTTTTCAATGAGTAGTTATAGGCGGAACTTCGGAAAAGACAATCTGATAAAGCTTTTCTTACCTTGATTCATTGAGTCATTATATAACCTATTCTATTGTGGATCCTCCACGGTCTTATTTCTTTCATTCTTGCTCGAGCCGGATGATGAAAAATTCTCATGTCCGGTTCCTTTGGGGGATGGATCCTAAAGAATTCACCTATCCCAATAACAAAGAAACCTGACTTAAATGATCCTGTATTAAGAGCAAAACTAGCTAAAGGGATGGGACATAATTATTATGGGGAACCCGCATGGCCCAACGATCTTTTATACATTTTTCCAGTAGTAATTCTAGGTACTATTGCATGTAATGTAGGTTTAGCGGTTCTCGAGCCGTCAATGATTGGCGAACCGGCGGATCCGTTTGCAACTCCTCTGGAAATATTACCCGAGTGGTACTTCTTTCCAGTATTTCAAATACTTCGTACAGTACCCAATAAGTTATTGGGCGTTCTCTTAATGGTTTCTGTGCCAACAGGCTTATTAACAGTACCCTTTCTCGAGAATGTCAATAAATTCCAAAATCCATTTCGCCGCCCAGTAGCTACGACCGTTTTTTTAATCGGTACTGTAGTAGCTCTTTGGTTAGGTATTGGAGCAACATTACCCATTGATAAATCCTTAACTTTAGGTCTTTTTTAGGGATTTTTCAGGTTGATTCATTCAACCGTGGAGGCCCCTGCGTAGGTATCTAGGAAGTAGTTACTTCCAAGTGAATCTTCCCTAGATACCTAAAATCTATTTTATTATGATCCATTTCGCAAAAATATAGATTATGCCAAAGATTCAAAATTGTTTTCTTTTTTCTTTTTATTCTAACTCGAAAAAGAAAAAATTATAATGGATTTAAAGCGAGAACTTGTTCTTAGGTAAATTAATTGGGAGATGCTTCTCTAGAGTGGCCCGTATAAGTTTTCCATCTTCCATATGAAAGCTGTCAATTCTCATAAGATCTTCTTCAGTCTTACTCAAAAGGTCCAATAGTGTATGTATATTGGCCCTTTTGAGACAATTATACGTTCTAGAAGGCAATTCTAATTGATCAATAAAAATACAATTTAATGGAATTCCTTTTTTGTTTTTCTTAAAATTAGTGAATCTTTTTTGAAAGGTTAAAAGAGGTGGAGTAAACCTGGTTTTATTTTCTTCGAAACTAGCGCCTTCTTCCTCTGCGTGTAGAAAAGGAAGAAATAAATCAATCAAATTACGAGAAGCTTCATAAAGCGCTTCTTTAGGAGTTAAACTTCCATTCGTCCATATTTCGAGAAAAAGTATCTCGTGTTTTTCATTCTCATTCCCACAAGAAAAAATACTATAATTCACATTTCGAACAGGCATGGATACAGCGTCTATAGGATAACTTCCATCTTGAGAGTTCTTTCTGAGTTCCGTATGATATCCGCGATCTCTCTTGATCTGTAACTCAATATAGAAATCAATGGGGTCTCTTAAGGTAGCTATAGGTTGTGTCGTATCAACGATTTCTACGGAAGGTGGTAGGATTATATCTTGAGCGGTTATGTATCTAGGACCTTTGACGCAAATTGATGCGTCTCTAACTCCATAGAGATTACTTCTTAATACAATTTCTTTCAAATTTAGTAAAATTTCTTGTATGGATTCCTCAATACCTACTATTGTAGAATATTCATGTGGCACGTTCAAAAATTTAGCGCGTGTGATACATGTTCCTTCTATTTCTCCAAGTAAAGCTCTTCGCAAGGCAATACCGACAGTATCCGCTTGACCTTTTCTAAGTGGGGACAGAATGAAACGACCGTAATAAAGACGCTTACTATCTACTCTTGATTCAACACACTTCCACTGTAGTGTTTGGGTGGATCCTGTTACCTCCTCTCGAACCATAATAGATTAGTATTTATTTGATCATTGAATCGTTTATTTCTCTTGAAAGCGGTTTAATTCTTTTACAGACGTCTTTTTTTAGGAGGTCGACATCCATTATGCGGCATAGGTGTTACATCGCGTATACAACTTAACCGTACACCACTTTTAGCAATGGCTCGTAATGCGGCATCTCTTCCGCTACCAGCCCCTTTTACCATAACTTCTGCTCGTTGCAAACCCACTGTACGAATAGCATCTACTGCTGTTCTTTGACCGGCATAGGGTGATGCTTTTCTTGAGCTTTTGAATCCACAAGTACCTGCGGAGGACCAGAAAACCACTCGACCTTGTGGGTCTGTAACAGTTATAATGGTATTGTTGAAACTGGCTTGAACATGAATAACCCCTTTTGTTATTCTACGTGCACTCTTCCGTAAACTAAAACGGGCATTCCTACGCAAACCAATACGCACTTTCTTACGTGAACTTATTTTTGGTATAGCTTTTGTCATATTTTATTATCTCATAAATATGAGTTAGAAATAACAAAAAGAAAAAAAGATACAAAGATATCCGTTTCATGGTTAAATATATCCTTTACTTTCATTTTTTGATTGGGAATTTGGACATTTCTGTGGGTACTTTTTTTACTTTTAAGAAAGGAAAGCTCCTTTTTCGAAAGATTACCCCTGTCTTTGTTTATGCTTCGGATTGGAACAAATGACTCTAATTCGCCCACGCCTACGAATCAGCCGACATTTTGTACAAATTTTACGAACGGAAGCTCTTATTTTCATATTTAGGTATTCCTTTCTTAAACTATGAATCCACTCTTTGGGAAAAAATAAGCCTCTTCACTTAAATGTTGAAATTTGGAATTTTTTATCCTAGAAAACCTAATCTTTGGTATCCTTCAAATCTTCAGTATCCTTCGAGTCTTCGATACGCTTCGAATCCTTATGGGGAAGTCTATAAATTATACGCCCCTTGCTTGAATCATAACGACTTACTTCAATTTTGACCCTATCCCCCATCAGTATTCGTATAGAACTGGACCTAATTTTTCCTGAAATATAGCCCAGGATGATGGTGTCATTCTCTAAGCGAACTCGGAACATTCCGTTGGGTAGGGCTTCCGTAACTAAACCTTCGAAAGTAACTTTTGCTTCTCTCAGGTTTTTTTTTCTCTCCTATTTTTTTTTCTGTCATATTTTTTTCTCCTATTTTTCTATTTGCATTTTCAAAATAGGAAGTTCGAGATAGAATTTGGGTACTATAGGAGGATCCATTACCATATATAACATAAGACTTCTCCCCCAATTCTGTTTAATCGAGCTTCTCGATCTGTCATTATACCTTGAGAAGTAGAAAGAATAGCAATTCCCATTCCGCCCAAAACCTTAGGAATTCCTTGATAGTTAGCATAAATTCGTAAGCCGGGCCGGCTGATACGCTTTAAAAAGGTTCTAGTTCTATATATTCCCTTTCTAGTCTTTCTCTTTTGATGTCGCAAAGTTGAGACCAAGAAATATCTGTTACTTTCTTGATGTTTCCGAACACTTTCAATAAAACCCTCTCGTAGAAGTATTTTAACAATGTTTTCGGTAATATTTGTAGATACTACTCGAACAGTTCCTTTTTTACTCATGTCTGCGTTTCTTATAGAGGTTAGTAAATCAGCAATAGTGTCCTTGCCCATAAGACTCTAATTCTAGGTTCCTCCTAATTTTTAGATAATCAACATGTTTTCCTTTTTCTTTTTATTTTGGATTTTAAAGCATATACGTAAAACACAATCTACTAATTTTTTCTTTGATCTATATCTCATCTACTAGTATTTATAATACTTCAGGAGCTAATGAAACTATTTTAGTAAAATTCAATTCTCTCAATTCCTCGGCAATCGCACCAAAAACTCTAGTTCCTTTTGGATTTCCTTTTTGATCAATGATAACTGCTGCATTGTCATCGTAGCGTATTATTATACCGTCTTCACATTTGAATTCTTTACATGTACGTACAATTACAGCTCGAATTACTTCGGATCTTTCTAGAGGCATTTGGGGTACTGCGTCTTTGATTACAGCAACAATAACATCACCAATACGAGCATATCGCTGATTACCAGCAGCTCCTATGACTCGAATACACATCAATTTTCGAGCTCCACTGTTATCCGCTACATTTAAAAGGGTCTGAGGTTGAATCATATTATTTGGATTTCAATTTGTTATTTCACGGCAAAGGAATGAAAGATATATTGTCTCTCCAGAAGGAAAACCGGGGGTTTTTTATCTTCAATACTCCCTTTTTTGGGGGGTCTATATCTCTAATCTAAGAAATTGGCTTCGTATGGGCATTTTACTGGCAGCTATGGAGATAGCTGCTCTAGCTATAGTTTCAGATACTCCGCTCATTTCATAAAGTATTCGACCTGGTTTAACAACAGCTACCCAATATTCGGGAGATCCTTTTCCTGAGCCCATACGTGTTTCTGTGGGTCTTAGTGTAACCGGTTTGTCGGGAAATATACGTACCCATAGTTTTCCACCACGACGTGCATATCGTGTCATTGCTCTTCGTCCTGCTTCTATCTGTCTCGCTGTAATCCAAGCGGGTTCAAGTACTTGAAGAGCATATCTACCAAAACAAATACGATTGCCTCGGCAGGATTTTCCCTTCATTCTTCCTCTATGTTGTTTACGAAATCTAGTTCTTTTGGGGTTGTAGTCGATGGTTCTTTTTTTGTTCCATCTCTACTGCAAAACTGGACATGAGAGTTTCTTCTCATCCAGCTCCTCGCGAATGAAATGAGAAAGCGTGCAAATTTCTCTAATTCCATAATATTCAAAAATATTACAGATAGATGCACATCAATATATAATAGAATACATTTTTTTTATTTTGCATTTCTTAAAATAGAAAAATATATAGTCAAGAAAGAAGATCTAGAATATATCCAAGTTCTATATTTTTAGATAATGTAATCTTTCTTTTTTGAAAAGAATATCCTTATTTTGACCCTTATTGAATCAGAATTTTTTACCCTTATTCAATCATAGTAAAGTATTCTAATCCAATAAAGTTTTAAAGTTTCGCGGGCGAATATTTACTCTTTCTTGTCTTATTTGTTAATTTATAACCTTATCAAATAAAGCAATTTTTTTGGTTTGTTCCGCCATCCCGCCCAATGAAGTATTAGGATTCTTTTCAATAAAATCAATCCTATGCAGTCATAGGTTTTGTCGTTCCCACAGCTTCTCCTTTAATGGTTAGGTTTGAATCCTGCAACGGAGCTTCCAAACTTTCCGAGTTAATTTTCTTAGTTTTATTAACCAGGGCTGCTCTTTAGTATTGCTTAAAATTTTTATTTATTGTTTCACAAAATTACGATTTTTAATTCTCTCTTATTTTTATTATTTTATTATATTGATGCTTTATCACATTGCCTTTTATGATGTAATTCATAGACCATACACATTGGAATCTTATATCTTTCTTATTCTTCTTCCTTCTATCTATCATCCCTCCTTTTATCCACATCCCTTTAGTTTGTTTTGTTTCACAACCTAGAATCCGGTTTCTTTTTTAGAGAAAAAAATGCAGTTGCTACAACTATATGATAGATCTACTCATTTATGATAGATGTATTTATTCACATAGTGACTGTTTCTTTGTTAGGATCTCGACAATACGAAGCAATAGGTTGGTTATTAGTTAATTTTCTATAATTACTAAGTTTTTTCTATTTTTAGTAGGGTTCGCTCAATTTTTTTTTGTTTTGAGTTTCCTTTTTTGACCCTAAAGAAAAAACTAACGAGTCACACACTAAGCATAGCAATTATATTAAAATAAAAGATTTATCAATTTTCATTAAATCTTATAGAAAGAGGTATGATTTCTTCTTAAATTTAAATAGGGCTCTTGTCTTTTTTATTCTATCACTGGGTAGAATGAGAAGACAAGATTAGTTATTCTTCTTCTACGAATATCCAAATTTTTACACCTAATACTCCATAGATAGTTCGAATTGGATAGCAGCAATAATCAATTTTAGCGCGAATTGTTTGGAGGGGAAGTCTACCCTTTTTGATGCATTCGGCACGTGCAATTTCTTTCCCTCCTAGACGGCCTGCTATTTTGATTTTGACTCCCTTTATATCTGCTTTTTTAGTTAATTCAATGGCTTTTTTCATTGCCTTTCGAAATGAAACTCTATTTTTTAATTGGAAAGCTATATATTCTGCAAGAATGTTAGGTTGTCTATAAGGTTCTTTAACTTTTTCAATAGCAATATTAAGTCTCTGGTTTACAGAATTCACTTCCTTTTGGATATTTTTCTCTAATTCTTCGATTGCTCCTTTTTTCTTTAATAAATTGGGGAATCCAATATGGATTATAACGTGAATTGTATCGATTTCTTTTTGAATTTCTATATGTGTAATTACTTCGGAACTTGAGTCTGATTCCATTTTTCTATTCGAGCTTTTTTTCCTATTCTTTTGTATATAGTTCTTGATACAATTCCGTATTTTTTTATCTTCTTGTAGACCTTCAGAATAATTTTTTGGTTGTGCGAACCAAAAGGAATGGTGATTTTGGGTTGTACCAAGTCTGAAACCGAGTGGATTTATTTTTTGTCCCATATTTTTTTATTCTATTTTTTTTTTTTTACTGGGAATCGAAATCTTAGGGTGATCTAAAAGTTATTTAGATTTCTTTACTATATTTAGTACAATTGTTATATGACACATGGTTTTTTTTATAGGAAAACCACGTCCTCGAGCCCGAGGTCTGAATTTTTTCATAATAGTACTCCTACTCACTTCGGCTTTTGTTATGAATAAATTAGCTTTGTCGAAATCCCTATAATGAGTAGCATTTGCTGCTGCCGAATAAACCAACTTTAAGATGGGATAAGATGCTCGATAAGGCATGAGGTTCAGTATCATAACGGTTTCTTCGTAGTAACGCCAGCGAATTTCATCAAGAACTCTTTGTGCTTTAAAAACGGACATATGTATGCGTTTTTGTGCTTTGAAAACCCGTTCGAACTTAAGTAGACGATCAGTTGGAACCTTTCTTGCGAGTTTCCGTAGCCCGTTCTTCTTCTTCTTTATCCTAGGGATATACTTTACCAATTTGAAACTTGTCATAAATAAGGTTATTCCCCGCCTACCTTTACTTTATTTGAATT